>VYXB01008214.1:312413-431783 GCA_013397135.1 Pachyramphus minor | reverse complement strand
AGAAGGTTATTGTTTTTCTGTTTGGTTTGGGGGTTTTTTATTTTGTTTCGAGGGGCGAGGGGGTGGTTGGTTTTGTTTTGTTTTGCTTTGCTTTTTAAGTAGGGGAAACAGCAGTATGGGTTTGTAAAGTAGACTGGTAAGTTCCCAGAAGCTTTCAGAAAGGAATCTCTGTTAGGGAGAGATGTTACCCTTCTGCTTACCATTCCCTCTTGTGTTTTGCCCTTTTTATGTCTCCTGGGGGTATGGTTTAAAACATTGCATCTACTGAATCACATAAGCAGAGCTCCACTCTTGAAATGATGTGGGCTAACATAGCTTAGAAAGAAACAAGATAGGGAGCAACTTGATGAGCGGGCTCACTTTTGTATTTGTAATGTTAGTAATATCTCTTTTATCAGTTCTTAAAATGAGTCAAGATGTTTCTTAAAACAAAGTGGGTTGGTACAGTTACTGCATACTAAAAAATGGAATGTTCTGTGGAGGAAGCAGGATCCAACAGCTATAATTCAAAGATATTGAATTTTTCTCAATGGTTACAGAACCTTTTCTAATGTGTGTCTGGGAGGAAGGGGAGACATCTGTTCTTTTTTAAAAGACTTACCTTCCTCTTTCTCAACCAATTCCTTTTGAAGAATATCCAACCTGAACTCACTTTGGTAGACTGGGGTGGTGTGAAAGTACACCCAGATAGGAGGCTGGGAGTGAGAGGACTCACGAAAGTCAACAGAATCATAGAATGGCTTTGGCTGGAACGGACCTTAAAGGTCATATAGTTTCAACCCCTCTGCTGCGGGCAGGGATGCCACTCACTAGACCAAGTTACTCAGGGCCTTGAACAATTCCAGGGATGGAATGTCCACAACTTCTCTGGGTAACCTGTTCCAGTGGCTCACCACCTTCATAGTGAGAATTTCCTCCAAACATCTAATCTAAACCTACCCTCTTTCAGTTTGAAGCTAATTCCCCCTGGTCCTGTAACTACATGCCCTCATAAAAAGGTTCTCTCCAGAAGGCATGATGTGTATTTATAAATACAGAGGCATGCTCTTCAATTGAGGGAGACTTGTTGTATAGTTTTAAAGCAAGTGTCTTCTGAGACTGGCTATTGGAAAACCAGTTATTGATGAACAGTCATTCTGACATGTGTGCTGCAAAGACTGCCTTTTCACATGAAAATTCTTGTGACTTACAAAAGAAATACATTGTCTAGTAACATTTGCAAGCCCAGTATCTGTTTGCCTCTCTGGGGAGGGGAACCTTGTTTTTGCAAACATCCCAACGATAGTGATTATAATGAAAGCTTTCCCATCTGACTCAAATACTTCATGCTGTGTAGGGATTATTGAATATTATTCTGTGGAAAAACAGCCAGCCAAAGAGGCTCTAATTACTTGTGACTGAGCAACAGTGCACCTACTTCCTATTCTCTGCACAGGGTTTTCTCCCTTTCTTTTGTCAAACTTGATTGACCTTTCGCTTGAATGTTCTGTATACTTAATGCTGTTCTAATTTATACTCCAGAAGGATTTAATATGCAGCATAACATACATATATCTGTGAGGTATATATCACTTTTTTTTTTTTAACAAAATGTGTACACTTTCAGAAGACTTTGCTACTTGCAGGTATTAAAAGATGTGAAATCACTGTGTGCATATGCTTAAACCTTTGCTCTCTGTTGCACTCTGGGACCTTTAAATGGGAAAATCCAATGAGATCTGGCTTTCCTGTTATATAACACACTGCTGTGCAATTATAAATGCTAAAGCCACGTTCCACATACCTTTATTTTTTCCTGCTGTAGAGTAGTGCAATGCTGGATTATGTTTTATGCTTTGGTTTTTAAAGGGAGAAAAATAACATTAGGAAAATCGGGGGTCTCTTGGTGTCCTGCATGCCTTCAAGATTAATTAGGACTTTGTACTGAAAGAGTAGCTAATTTGCGTTGAATACAACTCGCTGCTGAGTAAGTGAAGCGTTGAGGCTTATGTTAATTGGCAGTTGTGCCTTTTCTGCTGTTTCTCGGTGCTGTACTCTGTGACCTGCTCGGGCGGGGCTAGCATGGGTTGTAGCCGGTCAGAGCTGCTCAGACACTACTGCTTGCAGAGTAGGGCTGTTTTAATGGGCCGCTCGCATAGCATGTGGTGCCCTGAGCCCTGCCCTTCCTGTGCCAGTGGAGCCGAAAGCTGTGTGTGCTGAGGTGCTGGTGGCCAAGCCGATGGCAGCGGAGGTTGCCTGCCAGAGTGGTTTGCTCAGTACCCCCAGATAAACAAAGTAGGAACAGTTACCTATGGGGGACACGGGGTGCCGATTTTTCCCCCCTCCCAGTCTTTAAACAAATACAGACCTAGGCAACTTATTAATGCCAGCTGGAGCGTGGGAAGAGGTTACACTGTTGATTGCATCACAAGCTTTGGCAGAATGAAACACAAAGCTTGCAAACAGTGGTTCTGGATCCTCTTCTTGCTCTTTTAAGTGCTTTCCTTCTAAGGGAGTGCAGGAAAAAACCCTGCTAGGCTATTGCTACTGTAGTTAATTCTACAAGTGCCTGGACACTGATTTTTCTAATCAGCTGTCACAACTGGAAAGATGTCCAAAGGTATCAGTTGGAGCCCACCACTTCTGTTTGTCATCACTGAAAAGCTAGATTTCATGTGTGCTCCTTTCCCACAGTTTTTAAAGACTCTTTCAAAGGTCTTTTAATGAAGCCCCCTCTCTGCATAGAAGTTGAAATTAAGAATTAAAAAAAGTATATGAGCTAAAAATAAGGCTTACTGACCTTGAAGTATTTAAAATATTCTGTGGGATAGTTGCAAATGAATAGTTTATGCTTTCCAGAGCTGTAAATGCTTTACACACCTGTTATTCTGTCCTAAGTAGTTGTAACTCATGGGTAATGCAGAGCTGAGTTTGTCCTAAGAAGAGGTGCTATGTGTGGGGAATGTTAAAGACGTCTGGCAAGAAGATGCATGCTTAGACTTGTGCTATACCAACTTTTTCCTTGTTGTAATTCTTCTGGAGCAAAGGAACACTTACCTTGTTCTCTTGGTAATGGACAGAAAGCACTTACTGCCCTGTCTGGATCTCTCTGGCTTTATTGATCTGAACCACATTTTACATGTAAACAATTAGTGGCTAATTCTTGCTTGAAAGATTGATTTCAAATTTATTTCAAAGATTGAGAAAACTTCCAAGGACAGATATAGCTGTAGTACCTCAAACTGCCTTGAAAAAATTGT
The DNA here is from genome assembly GCA_013397135.1 of Pachyramphus minor. Lineage (NCBI taxonomy): Eukaryota > Metazoa > Chordata > Aves > Passeriformes > Tyrannidae > Pachyramphus > Pachyramphus minor. Next base: position 428,544 of record VYXB01008214.1, on the reverse strand, counting down.
TGCAAGTTTCTCATTGGCCTTTGAATCCCAGATCTGTTTATCTTTTGAATTGATGGTGTGTCTGTACATCCTGCTGTCACATTCTCAAAATATAACTGTAAAAAGTTTTATAATTTTGCAGTGGAGTAAGTAGTTACTTTTAAAAAACCTTTTCTTGGCAATTGGGGATTTAGTAGACCATTAGGCAGCTTGCAGAAAGAGAGTTTAGAGCAGGACACTTGTAAAATGGTCTCCCTCAGTCAGGGCTGAAGCATGCTGGCAGGACTGCAGGCAGTGCTGCTCCTGCACAGCCTGGTATTACTTGTATGGAAAAACAAAGGGCTTCAGTCCTGAAGTATCCAGCCTGCTACTCATCAGAGAACAGGGCTCCATAGGATTTGATGGGAAGATGGGTCAAGAGTGTCTGGCACAGAGAAGAGAGGCATTATGAAGAAGAGTTGTTTCTACTTCTGTTTTTTGTTTCTGAAATCTTGTTTTTTTCACACTTCATGTTGCTTTATTGTAATGTTCGCTTGAGCTTCCCAGAAGCTTGCACTGTCTGTTTACTTCGAGCAGTGTCTATTTATGTGCCACTAGCTCATCTCACTTGTGCTTCAGCATTTCCCAAAGATCAAAGCAGCATTTACGAGAACTGGAGAGATGATATGCTGGACTGGGTCCAGATTCCTTGGGTTTGTTCTTATGCTATTGGCAGTAAATGTACAGATTGTTTTGCATCCGCGCCATCAATTTGCTGCACTGCTTATGCTGTGCGGACCTGGCACTGGATTCAACTATACTGCATTTATTGTATTGCAAGCGGTGCATCATGATGCAGAGAGGGAGGGAGACAGAAAATGATGGATTGTGGTTGTCATCCAGGATGTATAAAGTCAGCACTTTCCAACACAAAAGCTAGAAGCGACTGTAGTGATAAAGTTAGCCAGTGCCTCAGAGAGAGTATCACAAAAAAAGTGAAGTGGTACACTCAACTGTTTCACGTGTGGTCTCTGAAGTCTGCGTTATTTAACAGTGAACAGTGGCTACCTTGAGAGGCTTTTTTTGGATTTTTTGGGGGGGTGTTTTTTGGTGGGATTTTTGTTTGTTTTGGTTTTGGGTGGGGAATTTGGTTTTGGGGTTCTTTGTTTGTTTCTTTTTTGAGGTTGGGTTTGTTTTTTGGGGTTTGGTTTTGGTTTGGGTTTTTTTTCTTTTTGCGGAGTACTTTAACATGTGCTAATGAGGCTCTTGCTTTAAGACTAGGATTTGGCTGCAGCTTAGGAACTGCCTCAAATAACACTTTGGGGAGTAATGAGGCTACCTACTCTGCCACTGAATCAGATACTTAACTGCTACACGGTTGTTTAGGCTCTATTCACTGTTCAGTAATTGCTGTGTTTGATAGTGTGGCTCTGGTTTTTAAATTGGTTCACCAGATTCCTTTGTCCTGAGCTGTTTCTTGAAAGAGTTGCCAAATGTACAGCTTAACTAAATGCAGAAGAGACTGTTCTTTCCACAGCATTTTGTTTGCTAGGAGAAAGGGAAAAATATCTGGGAAAAAAGGTGCACCAACATGCAAAGTTGCAATTCCTGACTGTTCTCACAGAAAAGATGTGTAGGTGTGTGGTCACTTTTAAATACAGATGTGCTTATAACAAAAGTGAATGAATATTGTTTCTAAAGGGTACCTGTATACCATGGATACTGTACAGCAGTTACATGTGTAGCACTTTGACACTACACTAAAACATTATTTTGGAAAAGGAGTTCACTTCCTAAGGAAAATGGCCTACCCTAGAACTGTTAGCTGAAGTTCTCATGTCTTGCCGGTTATAAAATCCTAGGGAAACCAACTTTGGCTGCTATAGACTGCCTTTGTCAGAGCTCCAAGACTATGTCAATAAACATAAAAACTTTCCTTTTTTGACACTACTTAACTGCAAATTATGGCACTTCAAGCTTCTGGATTCTACTCCTCTTTTCTTATTAAGGAATCCTACGTACACTGCTGCTTAATGCTAACTTCTTGTGGCTGAAACTTGCCTGTTTTTGCTCAGCAGTGGAAGCCGTGACTCTCCTGACAGCCTCCTGCTGAACAATGTATCACACATCATTGCTTAGGTACATAAATGTGTGGAATAACTCCTAAATTCTCTCCTCTTCTAGGACACTGGGTACAAGGGAAGTAAATCTCACACTCAAGTACATATTATTAATCAAATTAGGTGATTAAAAAAATTAAAAAAATAATTCTGTGGATATAGGCCTAACTGAAGTCCAGATGTGTACAGTGATATAAACTACACTTAGAAATGCTTGAAACCAAATGAATATCCTAAGGCTCATAACAGCATTGTTGAAGGATGTTTCTTTGCTTAAACTGTATAATCAAATGTATAATTAATTATGGGTTAAAAATAAAATTATTCTGTGCATTTGGGATCATGTTGTTGGGCAGAAAGAGGACTTTCTTCAGCATCTAATGAAACGTCTTGGTGGACTACCTGGGTCATGTACAGTCCTTGTTCCTGACAAATGGCTCATGAGGACTTGAAGAGAGATGTGTATTTCTTTCCTCTTCCTGGAATGGGAACCGTGGAGTACTTCTGGTATCTGTCAGCTGCCAGACAGTTACCTGCCCTGTCCTCTCTTTCTGCCTGTACTTTGCCTTACACAGGCAGCCATGGAAGTGACTGAACTTTCAAAAGGGGCAGAGGGGATCTTTATATTGTTCTTGGTCTTCAGCTTAGCTTAGCATTTAGCTGTTTTCAGCAAATGCTCTTTGGAGCTGGGAGAGTGTTTTCAACATGAGATCTGCTCTCAGTACCAATGCTTTTGTTTAATTGTTCAGTGCTTATATACTAGCTCTAGAGTATGAGGGCATTGCCCTTGTGTGTGCAATCAGAAGGACAGTGCTCACACAGTGGGCCAGCAGCAAAGCCAACAGAACAGTGAAGGAGCCCTGACTTCTGCTCGTTCTCATGCCACAGTGAATACTGGCTTCTACAGAAAAAAAAATTAGGTTTTATTATTACTGCTGGAGAGGAAGGAAGTGACTGCTTGTTCAGATTTTCAGAAGCTTTTTCTGTTAATGTACTGGAATAATTTCATGAGGACATTGAATCTGCAGTGGAAGCATATGTCTTGCCAGGAGACTCTTCAGCCACATAAATGTGATTGCTTCCTGTCTAACAGAAAGAAAGCAATTAAAAATATTCTTACTTTGTTTTGACAAGTAAAGAATAGGAAAAAAAAAAGAATAAATCTGTACCTGTATGATAAATAATTGATGGGCTAATTTATTATGGAGACATTTATAGGCATAAAGGAAGTTCCATAAAGGTGGTTCACAGGCAATGTAACAAGGCCCACCTGGAGAGTCAAGTCAGTTAGGGTGCAGGGTATGGGTAGAGATACATCTTGTCTTCCTATTGCTCATCTGCCTAAAGGTGAAGCCTTGCCTGCCACTGTAGGGCAATCCTCTGCTAATCTGAGGAAATCCATTTTGTCTCGGTCAGTTGATATAGGCAATGATCTCTTCACTCAGACTGAGCCTTCCTCCTCAGAGGTAACTTGGAGGATAGGATTAGAAAGACAGGACACTGTCCTCTTCACTGCAGAGATTAGCTCTTGTCACACTCAGTATTTGACTGAGAAACATATGCAGGTTACTGTCCCAGCTCACCAAAAATCTGTTGAAATGAAATGGCTGAAATTTGTGAAGATGACTCTTTGATCACACCTGCTTGCGCTTGTGTAAGGACAGTTCTTTAAAATTCATCCATGTGAGTCTCTTGTCCCCTGTTGGCGCGATTTCTTACTCACTGGAATGCATCATTCTTGAGCCTGGCAGAAGTGATCTGAGATCATCTTCCCTGCAGGGCTGGTTCCCATGGGATTCTTCAAAGAATATCGCTGAAGAGGCTGAAGTTAGCCTCCTGAAGTCCATGGCTGTAATCTTATTTGCTGCCCTGCTTCCTCCTTGCCCAATACTGAACTCCAGTCTTATGGTCACTGCAGCCAAGGTTGTCTCCAACCCTCACATCTCCAACAAGGCCTTCCCCATTTGTTAGTATAAGGCCAAGCAGCACACCATTCCCTGTGGGATCCTCTACTACCTGTGACAGGAGGTTGTCATCAATGCTTTCCAGGAAGCTCCTGGACTGTTACTCTGTGCTTCGCTGTGTAGCTTCTCTAGCAGATGACAGGGTAGGTAAAGTCCCCCACAAGAACCCGTGGCTGTGAGCTACTTTTAGCTGCATGTAGAAGGCTTCATCTGCTTCCCCCTCCTGGTCAGGCGGCCTGTAGCAAACACTTGCAAGGATGTCACCCTCACTAGTCTGCCCTTAACCCACAAGCTTTCCACTTGCTCGTCATCCACCCTAAGACAGAATTGAATACATGCCTAGTGTTGCCTCACATAAAGGGCAACTCCACTGCTGTGTCTTTCTGGTCTGTCTCTCCTGAGCAGTGTGCAGCCCTTCATGACAACATTCCAGTCATGTGAGTTACCTCATCACATCTGGATAACTGCAGTGAGATCAAAGCCCTGTGACTGCACACAGATATCTAGTTCGTCCTGTTTGTTCCCCATACTGGTGTAACAGCCACTTCATAGAAGTATTTGATTGTGTCAATATCCTGGTGGGGATGCAAAGGGATGCCCCACGGTCCTGTTTTGTGTTTATGTCTTTGGCCGCTTGCACTTGCTCGAGGTATTCCCTCTTAAGCCTCCTTTTGCTACTAGGGTGGTTGCTATAGTCCCCCCTTTCTCTGTTGAGCCTGGCTATGTCTGTGCCCCACTTCGAATCTAGTTTAAAGCGCTCTCCATGAGCCCCGCTACCTCCTGAGCCAAGATCCCTTTTCTCCTTTGAGACAGACGGGGGGACCCTGTTTGTTGCAAGCAGGCTCGGTGTTGTACAAACTGACCTAAACACTAAGCACACTGATTTTTACTTGTTTAGCTCTTCCAGCTTACAGGATTTTATGTGATCTCAAGAAAAGACCAACTCTTAAATTTTCCTATTATTTGCAGAAAAAAGAGGAGTAGGAAGAAATCATATTTAAGGACAATTCAGAAACTGAAAAGGGGAACGTCTCCCAGAGCCTGGGTTGGTACCCTTGTACAGTCAATTCTATATATTTCTTTTATTAAAACAACAAAAAAGAGCACATTTTTCTTTAGAAAAATAGAAAGCCTCTACGAAGTATTTTAGTGCACTCTTCCTGTGAAGAATTGTGTATATGTACATGCATTCCTGCTCTGCATGGAAACAGCTTTCTCTCCCTTTTAACTCTCCTTTTAAACTGAGCTAAAATAACATTTATTAAAAATTAGCTTCAAGGATGGAAATTCATCTTCTTCCCTGTTTTCAGCCCTGGCCTGTTGTGAACCTTACTGCCTAACCTTTTCTTGCATTAATGCTGCTCAATCTTTATGGCCTAAATGTATCTAGGGCATTCTGCAGCAACTCTAGCACACTCTGTGGCTATTTTTGGCGATGTAGCTTTTGTCTGGCAGTGCTAGAGAAGGATGGCATATGCTCACTGCTCTGCATGTGACTGATTTAAAAGTGAATGATGTGGTTGGGTTTACAAAAAAATATATGTATGTATCAGAATTTTTATAAAAAGCTCTGTGTAGTGTTTCAACTCATACAAATTTAATATGCTTGACTGCATGAGTTTTTATTTTCCTTTTTTATGTAATTGTATGCTCAGTGAACCGTGCATTAGAAAGCGAGTTAGCAAGTTAATTTACCCTGCATGACAGTGATAGAATAGCTTTTACCTCCTCGGGCCATCTGAACGTCTGTGTGAATGTATCAGAATATATAAACACTGCTTTTAGAAACATTGAGGGGGAGGAGTGTTGTTAGTTTAACCTGTTAATTCAACCTAGGTTTTTAATTCTGTTTTACTGTCAGTATCAATGGGGTGTTTATGGACATGTTGTGAATGAGTTTGGTTTGGTTTTGTTTGTGTGCTTTTAGTTCATATGCTGTACCTCGAGGGAACCACTTGCAGAACAAGTTACCTGCTCATCATCTGAACAAGGATAATAAAATTAATTGTAATTAATCTTTAGTATTCATAATCAAAGGTAACTAATAGTTACACTCTGTTCGGAGTTTTCAACTCAAACTACATAGTGTTTAGCAATTTACCTCCCTAATATTCCATAAAACCTTGGTGCTTCAGGCTCACAGTTTCATAGGAGCAGCTCTAACGCCTTAGTTAACTGCTTCTTACGGTAGGGTAGCCAGTTCTCCAGCAAAAATTTGGGTTCAGTTGTTCCAGTTGTGGGACTGAAGGAGAATGTTTGCATCAGAACCACCAATCTGAATAAATGGGTGCTGAAAAGGGAGAATAGGAACGTTTTCATCTAAACGGTGTTAGTGCTCCTGAGCATGTCATTGCTCTGGGTATAAGGGGAAGGCTCTGACAGGACCACATGCTCAATCGCACTCTCCCGGGTTCCCTTGTTATATCACAGCCACATGGCTGCTTTTATCACAGTGCAGCCCTGGTTTGACACTGGTGACAGAACAGAGCCTTGATTTCTGTGGGCCTTTTTAAGCTCGTGTGGATTGGCCAGCATGCAGAGTGGGTGGGAGAAGCCCTTGTGCCACACGGGTACAGTAGTTGTTACGCCTTAGCAAATGATTAGTGTAGAAACCAGTGTGTTTGTAAGGCGTTGATATTGAAATGGGAGGTATGATGATGGCATGATTTTGTTGGTGTGACAAATCCAATTTTAATTATTTTGTAAAAAAGTGTACAATGAGGGAATTTCAGGAGAGAATTATGGTTGGTCATATTATATAGATGTGTTTTATATCTTACAGCGTAAAGTAAAATGACATAGAAAAGGTGGCACTGTAGCACAGATATTTCTTAAAATCTGGTTTGATGCGCTATTAGTATTTTTTTCTGGAGGATGAGGGAAGTCAGAGAGCAGTTGCTGGTAAGTTGCAAGTAACTGATTTGCCATAATATTGAGCAAGATGTTGGTGTTAATGACTGCTCTGTGACTGTTGAAAAGGCTCATTTTTTATCTAGCCAATCAAGAATTACCTGATGTTGAACATTATACTCGATACTAAAATGTTGGGGTTGCTTGAGTAAACAATCTGCTTATGTACAGATGCAAAAATTCTTCATTAAAATCAAGGCCCCATCCCCATTTAGTTTTGGATATTGAACTGCATTTTGGATTTTTTAATATTGCTGTACCTGATCTTTTGCACTAAACTGTTTGAAAAGGGGAGTGGGGATGTACTTTAAACTATTGAAGGACTGTTCAAGGCAAACATGGAGGCTCCAGTGTTTGACTTCTCCATTTTATTTGGAGGCAGGTTGGAGGTGACTGACCAGGGCTTCCTTCCCAGGCAGTATGTTTTGAAGTAGGAAGTGGGGCAGTGTGGTAGACAGCTGCCAGTACCAATAACCGGTGGTTTGAGCTGCTTAACAGAGGCTAAGCCCAAATCTATTGACGCAGAGCATGGGGAAGGGCTCGGCAGACTTCTCCCCCCTCCCTGTCCTTGCATATAATCTCATGATGCTGTGGATGTGACAAACTCCATTTTGATCAGATGTTGGGCCAGAAATGGTGAGAGTGGGTCAATTTTGACCTCAAAAGGATATCTTGATGGCATGCATTCTCAACACTTTCTGAAACTACACCTTTTTCTTCCGTGACGCCACCTCCTTTCTACTTCAGGTTTACAAAATTGCTGGCCTGAATTTTTTAAATGTAGGCTGAGAGACTGAAGCCATGCATATGGGGTGACATGGATCATGCTGTGGATTCACAGTAGACCTCTGCAGTGCAAATGAGTGTTCATGACTGAATATAATGGATGAAATAGGTAAGCACCTTGCTCTTCTTATTTCCAGATACAGTCCTTATAAATGGCTTCCCAATTAAAATTTGTAAATGGCAAACTCTGTCTCTAGTGGGATGCATGTAGTGTTTTTCCTTTATACTTTCACTTTCTAATTAATTGTAAGTAGTCTAACTTGATGAAGAATAGGGGTTGCAGAATAGTAATCTGCAAGTACATTGATATTCTGATGTTATTTTTTTGAAGATTCATTATGAAAGTGAAGGTTTTATCTTTCTTCAGTATTTGCTGTTAATAACTAACTAATTCACTACTAATTGTTTTCTAAAACACCAGATTGCTTATTTAAGTTGACTTCTTGGTTCTAAGTAGCCATACTCTTGATATATAGTGCACTTCTTTACTTGTTCACGACATCACTCAGTCTAATTAGTTTTAACTTTGAATTTGCAAAACTGATGGAAAGTGAGGATGGTAATATGCAGAACAGGAGGGGGTCTGTTTGTCTGTAAGGAAAGCTAAGGTCTGCAGTTGCTAAAACAGCTGCAATTCAACATCCCAATTCCAAATGTAGTAACAACTTTGGTATCAGAATGCACTGTAGGCCAGACAACTGGTGAAAGATGTTCTGTGGTGTGGAAGCGCTGCCTGAGTTAGTCCCCAAATGGTGAATTAGTGGTGCTTTTTGTAACTCTTAGTCTCTGTAATTATTCGAGTTTGTACATGCAGAGCATGAAAACAAGAACATTATTGTGTGTTTTCTCTTCTAACTCCGTTTAGGTTATTTTCGGGTGAATTAATAAAGCAAAAATTATTCAAAAATCCACCAAACAATAAATCACTTATGATGAAGATACTTTTTTTGCTGGTTCAATTTGTCATTTCACGTGTCTGTTTTACTCTTTGGTAGTTGCCTGCTGTGTTTACTCTGTAAGCTTTGGGTTAAGTCATGAGGGTATCCTTTTTCTTTACTATAAACTGCCTCTGAAATAATAACTTAATTGCTTTCTATTTCCTTTGCTCTAAGTGCTACTTAACATACCTGGAAGTAGCCTGATATCGAACAGTAGCTTCATGCTGTCACGCTTTCTTTGTGCAACACCTTTATCTGACCTTATTTCCCCTTATGGGGTTGGCAGCTCACAGTCCTGTACAGAAATGGTCATTTTCTTCATCTTCTGTACCCCAGCTGCAGCTGCAGCAGGTGTTTTGCTTGGTTGGTTGGTTTGGTTTGGTTGCCTTTTTTTTTTTTTTTTTTTCCCAACAATTAGTGTCTGGCATGTCCCACTCTAGAGCTAACGTGGAGGTGTGGAAGTTAACGTACATCCTGCAAACTGGGGAAGTCAGCACCTCCAGATGTTCCCTGATGTTGTGGTAGCTGCCCTGGCCCACAGTAGTGATCAGTACAACCCTTGCCCATCATATGATGCCATTCCAGAGGTCTCAGTTTCAGCACAAGTTGCATTGTGCTCATTGCACAATTAAGGTTGCCTGATTTGATATCAGCAATGTTTATTTGCTTAAATCATTGGGACTGTTCTGAAAGTGAATTGAGTAGAAGGTTCTTTAATCTCCAAATCATGCTGTGACGTTATGACAATGAATTATCTGAGGTTTTTTGAATGTGTTAGTTAAATGGGGCAAGTGAAACCTAGATGGCTAGTGTTATCTGGTGGCTTACTACTGTGCATGCATACTTAACTATTTTTCTTGATGGTTATAAGAATTTCTCCCCCTTTTTTTTTTATTCTTTTGTTTAGATTGCAGGTTTTTTTGTGTTGGGATTACAGAATTTAGAAAAAGATAAGAAGTGGAGTAATCATGAGGGGAACAAGTGATGAAAGTAATCTGAGACTACCCACCTCATTTTAATTTCAAACGTAATTAGGATCTTGAGATGTGAAAGGTTGTTGCTTCAATCTGCTGTGTGATTGCCAAAATCTTTTGAAATTGAATTCGTCTGAAATACTAATATTGCTGGCAAGAGCAATGGAATTCTGCAGCTATCAGATAATGTTGCAAAGTAGGTATGGGAGTATAATGTAATAAGAAAACCATTATTGGAGGATGTGAACAGACAGCATTTCCTTATTGGGTCTCGACTGAATGAATTTGTAGAAAATGAGGCAAACCTTTCCGATGTCATAACATGTTGATATGATTTCTTTAATTGGCTATTTTAAAAAAAAAGTAATAGTAGAATTACCAGATTAAACAAGAAGTTCCTATATTTTGAGGCTGTTTTATTAGAAAAGAATATACAACTGGTACGGAATTATTCAGTTCTTATAATGAAAAAATACTACAAAGTGAGGTTTTTGGACTTCTTTTGCTGTTTTCTAGTGCTGTCATGTACTTGTAAGCTGTGCTACAAAGTCAGAGCTGCTACAGTTCTTGAAACTGTACAGTGACCAACTTCTTTATGGGAAACAAAAGCATAGGCCAAGGCAGTGTAAAATGCTTGCAGATTCATTGGACAAAATGGAAGAAAAGAAGTCTATGGATCAGAATACATACGGAGTGCTTTCTTGTTCTGCTATGGAGATACAAGCACTTTTTTGTCATGTATGCAGAGCAAGTCACAGCTCAGACAGAAAGCAGATCAGTTCCAGGTATCTGAACCAAACCAAACAAAATTACTATGAAGTTTTATTTTCTAGGCAGTAGGAGATTTGAAATACTTATGTTGCCCGGCAACAAAACATCTTGAAAAAAGACATTTATGTATGCATGAAATGACCATGCTACTTGTTGTTTGGTTGCCTTTTGTAAGTGCGTGAAGCAAAATGAGACGTTCAGATTTGGTGAAAAATGTTCTTTGGAAATTTTCTCTTCCTGGTTTTGAAAACTTGAACACTAAATGGTCAAAATAAAAACAAAAAGCAGTGTTTTAAGATGTACCATATTTTAAATATAATTATGCTATGAAATGAAAGCCTGAGGATAGCTGAGACTTAGCTTGTGACTACACATGCATCCTTTAGTCATGGAAAATAAAAGTGGGAATGCTAATAAATTATTTTTTATGATTTTTTGGGTTTTTTTTAAGATGTCAGAGGACATCAATAGGCACAACAAATTTACAGACTTGTGTATCTTTGCCTTTCCAACTTAAATGATATTTTTAACACAAGGTAGCTGAAAAAGCATTTGAAATTACTCTGTTCTATTTTTAATGTGTCTAGCACTTTAAAAAAAATCCACATAATCTTCTTGAAACAGATGGCTACAGTGAGTTAAAATCCCATGCTAGGATTTGGGCTTTTACCTGTTACAGAAACCAATGTCATGAGGCAGAGATGCATCACTGAATTTGGAGGTGAAAACCTGTTTCAAAGCTGTTAAAAAAATAAAAAAAAGGCTTCAAGGAACTGTGGAGTTCCTTTGGATGTTGAGTTGGCTGTTAGATTTATTTCTCTTTGTGTTGTATCTTTTCCAGGCTGTGTTGGAATATGAAAGTTGGTGTTGTCTTACTCTTTACAGCCTTTTCTTCTGTGAGAGAAGAAAGATAGGAAGCTAAAATCTTTAATTTCAAATCCTGCAAATACTCAAGAAGCCTAACTGAAGGCAGGATTCAAACTGAAATTTTTGTGTTAACTGTTTATCAGGACAACCCAGGAATGCCTTGGGGGAGAAAGCTGAGGTGAAGAGGAAGATGTTAGTATTAGTCTTATCTAGAACTAAAACATGCTTGTGTTTTCTGATTTTTTTTTAAGAGGTCAGCTGGCTCTTTTATCTATAGAACACAGTAGTGCCTGTAGAGATGGTGACAAAATGTTGGTGTTCTTGTCCAGATAACTGGAAATAATTTAATATAGCTGGTGATTAATGGAAGGAACACATACTATTTCAGTGTGCTTGTTTCCTGCACTTTTTTGATTGTAAAAGGAACAAATGAGTGGAAGGTAAAGTGTTAACACACATTGAAATTTTTACAGTTAAGTTACTTAGTAGTTCAAATTTTTGTCCGTGGTGCATTCCAGCAGCTAACCAGAGATTAATTTGAGCCGACAGACACGGAAGCAACAGTCTTTCCTTGAATTAACATCTGAATTGCAGTAAAATGTGTTTAAACTTAGCCAACACAAAAACCTATTTGGACTCTTCTACTATCTATCTTTCAAATACATACATTTCAAGGGAATATATTGTGATCAGCAGTGACAGGAAGAGTGCAGCCTGAGTGCAGCCTCAGATGGGCAGTACCCACTACTCTGAGGATGCACCTGTGCCACTGTTGTTCTCTGTCATCAGTTCTCCACATCTGTGCTCAAGCACTTGCACCTGCCTTCTCACTCAATTTTGTTTCCAACTGCAGCACTTAATGGGCTGAAATTATGTGAGTATTAACAGAGAAATATTAAGTAGCTTGGTAGCAGGTGAAAAAAGGACCTGAACTGTGGGATGGTGAAGCCTGTTTTTTGGATATATAATTTTAATGTGATGTCTTGACATGCCTTCAAAACTTCCTTGTGCTCGCCTAGTTACCAGCATAGGTCATTCCTAGCAAGCTGAAGGGCAAAATGTATACTAGAGTATAGATGATTTTCAAGAGATGTCAGAAAGATTCTTTACTGAAAGCTGAAGAAGTCCTTCAAATTGGTAGCTCACAGTATCTGGTTTTTCTAAGGCTCTTATTGCAAAGCCTGCTTTAGTGTTCTCAGTTCATTGCTCTAATACCTGCAAATAGCGCTTGGAAAAGAGCAACTTTGGCATCTTAGCAAGACCATACATGTATGAAAATGTCTTAGTATTTTGGGAGTATTTCTGCTTCCTGATAAAATTTAGGATAACTGGGCAATTCTGAAGAAGGTATGTAGGAGGTGAGAGCTGATCTTGTAGATGCAGTCACTCAAGAAGCTGAGTTTTTCTGGACTTTGGTGACAGGTTGCTGTTAGGCATGCTGGCACATGCTAGATTTAATCTTTAAAAAGCTGGTGATGTGACACAGTCCGATTTTTTTTCTCCACTCTACTCACTTTACTGAGAGAGCTTTTCAGCTTGATGAAATGCCCTTATTCTCAATTTCTTAATGCTGCTTCGGCTAGACTGCTGCATCAAACTGCAGAGCAAGCGAAGAGTGTATGAGGAGGGATATTTGGAAAGGGAGTTGGTGGTTTGAGTGTGTTACATCCATTAGGAATGTCCTGAACAAGAAGTATTGCTGCTGGGCCTGCCAGATGAGTAGTTCAGAAACTAGGTTATCATGAAATAAGTTGCTGCTCTTGCAGTCACAGATTATTTGTGAGCTTTTAGCTGAGGAAAATACGCTGTATTTTTGCTGAAGCATGCCATTATTGTTTTGTGCCATGATAAAATACAACATCTCTGCTGCTTTAATCTATATTTGTACAAGGGCAGAGGGGTACTTATAGTCTTAGGAGGACAGATTTGGAGGAGGCACTCTAGAAAATTTGTCTAATTAAATCATAACAAAGTCTTTCTCTCAACTGTACAAAATGCAAAGGCAGCTCCTAAGCCTGCAAACTTTAATTGTCTGAATGCACTCATGGAAACAAAAATGATATTCCATAGGACTACAGCAGACCTAAATAGGGCCTGTAAAGGAATCTGTGACACTCCAACTAGTCAAAGAGTCTTTAGGCTCTTTCTGTACTTTCTGCAGCTTTCACACACTGGCCAAGTGAGACCTAATCCCCCGCCTCGCAGTCAGTGTTAGCAAGCTCTTTTTGCTTAATAAAGCTGTGCCCCCAGACTCCCAAGGGCTTGCAAACTTTTGCATGATGTTGAGCCTTCTGATCTAGAGCTCATTTGTCAGCCTGGAGTAGGTAATGTACTCATGATATATGAAGCTTGTTCATCTGTCCTGGGAAAAAGCATTTTACTTGTTCTGTCTAGTCTAGGTGAAATATATATATTTGCAATAACAGAAGCATCTGTAAAATAAAAGCAAGACAGGAAAATACAGGCTAGATTTTTCAGAACCTTTCCTCACTGCTTCAGCCTCAAAGCTGACTGAGGTACTGGCCACAGAGCCCCTTGGGATTTGGTGTAGTGTAGACTGTGTATTAGCAACATTTTCCCCTTTTTTTGTTAGACTGCTACTTCTGTCCCCTGGGAGTGCAGAAGGATGTGCAGAGGGTGAGTACAGGAAACAGCACTAAGAAATTTGACCCTTTCTTTTCTCCTTCTGGAGTCCGAGCTCTGATTTCTACTTGTTTTTCCTTTAGAAAGGTCTTCCTCATCATGTGGTGACTAAGCCCAGGGCTCCCCATTCTAATAGAAAGGAATTATATTGTTTTCTTTCCATTCTCCAACTTTCTTAATTAACATTTACATTGTTTAAGTTCTGCCTTCATGCCTTCTCCTGCTACAGTCTGTGAAATAAGTGACTTAAGAATTTGATAATTACATACCTTGAAAAATTAATTTGTGTGATCATCTTGCTAGATTCAAAACACGCTCTCTCTAGTTACTTTTGCTCTGTGGAAAGTCTGGTATTATTGAAGGCAAAGTTAGGAATGGACTCAGTGTTAGCTTTTGGGATTTTCAGGACTGTTAGAGATTGCTGGAGTTAAAATCTGTCACAGTAAATTTATTCTACCTCGTGGGAAAAAAAAAGGAAGATCACTTTTGAGTAGGAGAATAAAAATTTCAACAAACAAGAAATATTTCAAAGTTTCTGATTTAACTTGATGTTACTTTACTCTGTTCTCACTGGGTTGGTTTCATTTTCAGCTAGGCCACAATCAGTATATCATGAAGTGCTTCTGGAAAACACACACTATATGTTTGCCTGCATTTCAGTACTCAAATACAGCAATAAGGTAACAGAATCATGTCAGAGAAAGTGTTGAAATCAGTTCTAAAATGCAGTCTCAGATTAAAGCAATTGGGATGTTTGATGCCATTTGTTACATCTGCCCTCATACCCAGCAGAGTACTAATATGTCTGTGGCAGTAAGAGAAGATGCAGTTGAACATCTCCTACACAGACAAAATTGTAAAGACAGGTACACTGTTGCAGATGGTTTTATGAAGAAAAAATCAACCCAAAGAAACAAAAAATCCCAACCACAGATGAGAGAGCTGCCAACTGTTATATAAATGTAGAGAAATCCTTAAAAATCTGCACACTAGGATGTCTACATTTTTTAATACACCATTAAGTGCTTAGCCTTGTGAGGGAGGCTCACATAAGGCTTTTTCTCCATCTTTGGAGTTAGTAGTTCAGTAACTGTTTCTCAGCTGGTCCATTTAAGCCTGACCGCACGTAGTGAAAAGAACTCTTTCTTGGTTTGTGTGTGGTTCATTGAACAAGGTGGCTGCTTAAAAACACAAGTGTTTAGTATTATTCGTCATGTTACCCTTTGCTTTTACCCCAACTGACCTTTTGGCTCTGTAGAAGGGAACACACACAGTAATTAATTCCCCCATGCTTATTATGTCAGGGCACTTGCATGGTTTAGACAAAAGGAAGAAGAGGACATATATATACAAATATTTTCCACCATTTGCTTTTAAAGGTAGGATGGGCTGTGTGCTGTGTTAGTGTGAGTTTTGGTGGTGTGTTGCCTTTGGTGGTATAGAATTATGTCCGGTTGGCTGGTTGGCCATCTCTTAACAGGAACAGCCAGACCCGCCTCAGGCTGCTGCAGCTGTAGGGGAAGGGGCTGTCATATCTCCCTTGGCAGGATTAGGGGCTTCCTGAGATGGGGAAGGAGTTTCTTGGGCACTTCTTTGTATCCAGAATGCATTATGGTAGGAATTGTTAATAGTTAATGATCCATGGGATGCAGTAAGCTTCAGATCTCATCAGGCATGCGAAGTATCTGTTAAAAATAATACAGGATACCTTTCAAAGTAGTTTTATGAATAAATACAAAAAATGTACACGTTACAGTATATAGTTGATTATTTGTCAGGCATTTCATGTGCTTAGAAAACTAAGCTCTCATAAGACTTGTTTTGAGAGCTTTTCTGGGGAAAAATTGTAACTTGGCCTATAGTAGCAATTAGACACTAGTGAATCTGGGACGTATTTAAGACTTTCTGGATGATATTATTGGAATTGGAGAGGCATTTTCTTTCCATTCACTATACTCCATTCACTATACATTCTCTGTATAGTTCCTTCTGATTTGTGCTTAGCTCATAGGAGTCTAATTCTTTTCTGTTCTGTCCCTGTAACTTGCCTTACTTTCCCATTTTGTCAGGCAGACCCAAAGTCTGTTCTGTACCAGTTAGGGATTTCTGAGTCAGTTCAAATCCATCTCTGATGAAGAGTCTGAATGTCCTTAAATTTGTGCATAATGGTCTCTTGGCTTAAGGAAGGGTTGCAGATCTTACGTATTGGAGGAAATGCTTGTAGGAAGCTTTGATTGCTGCTACTACATAGAGAAGTTTTTAACATATGCAAATATATAAGTTATTTAGCTTCCTAGTGAAGATGTTGTGTAGCCTGACTCACAGTAGCACTGTGTGATGCATTAATTACTTGGACTACAGTGTCCTTCTCCGAGGTTGCTTACAGTTTCTTAATCATTATATCTAATAATATATAATCCCAGATTAGATGTTGAGGAAGAAGTTTCCAAAGCCAGTCAGTGTTCTTTAGCATCTGACCAGATGACTTGCTACCATGTCTTTAAGAGATTTCCTTGGAACATCCATAGAAGATTATTGTTCTAGCACAGATTTTAGAGCATCACAGGGAAACTCCTGTCATCTAAATATGACATTAATTCTTCCAAGCGTAAGATAATGTACACCCATATTTTTTCTTTCCTTTTTTTTTTTTTAACTTTTTTACAATATTACCAGGGTGGTCTTCATCATGTTCAGTGGCACATGTAACTCAAAGTGCTACCTGAATTTCTTTCAAATAGGGAATTGGCAAGTGGTCTGCTCCCTTCAATTGAACTTCTGTTCTTTTGAGTTAGTATGATATTGGTTTGCTCTTAAGACCACACTGCTATATTCCAGTGTACATTGAGCACAGCTGTGAGGGGAAAAATGAAGCAGAATGTTGCACATTCTGCAAGTGCAAACAAACTGCATGTCTAACACAGTCTAATTGCATGGGTCTAGTCTTCTACCAAAATAAAAATATTTTTTCCTGGCTTACCAGAAATTAATAGATGGTGGACCTCCTTAATTCATATTATTGTTTCACATTATTTATCAACAGAAATCAGGGACACCTTTGTTCAGGCAAAAAGGTCTTGAACTCCCAACTCAGGATCAACTCTCACTGGTTTGTGAGACTCTTAGTGCCAAACAAATTCAAATGCAGACAAAATAAAACTTTTATATAGGGTGAAAATGAATCTATTTTCTTGCTATTATCTCAAATTGATTTAAATATATATAAATACACTTATTTCTAGTTGCTTCCTAGTCTAGATGTAGCAATAGCAGGAGGTTTAACTGGTATAGCTAAATTTAGACTGCTCTTAATTTGCAGGAGTTTAGGAGGAGATGACAGCTAGGACTACCTACTGCTAATTATGCAGGTGTGGGTATCAGTTCACTGTGACATTAATGACTGTTCATTTGTGTAGTTTGAAAATGCGTGGGTTTGGCGTTTTTTGTTAGTGAATTTTGGAACTTCAAAAATGGAGGGTAATTCTCTCTGGCTTAGCACAGTGGCACTGCTGTGGCTCTGCCTTGAATGAGGTACTGTTGTTTAAGGCAGTGTAGAAATGCCAAGAAACAATCTGCATGTTCAAATATCTGCTGATTTTTAAAGCTGTGTGAATGTTCAAAAATTGGCAAAGAATGGTTCTTCTCTTGATAAATAGTTTAAAATACTCTGTTCAAGAGCTGTGGTGGTTAGGATAGTTTGTATGCTTTACGGGCAGCTTAATTCCAGGCAAAAATAGCCTGTATTGTGTGAGAACACTGAGAAGAAGAATAATTTATCTTACTGTGATGGCTGCGACCGGTTCCCAATCACTTGTTTCCTGAGACCTCTCTGAAGATCACAGGCCCGGTTTTAACATTAAAAAATTATATTCAGCTTTACAGTGATGTTAGGCCTTGTATATTTGGTACTTCGGTTTTTTTTTCAGAATCTATTTTTCTGCTTTCCAGGCCTTGAAATAAAACTGCTTCCAATTCCTTCCAAAACAAAGATATTTAAAAGGTGATACCAGTTTTTCCACTTATCTGTTATGACCTGTGCAGCAGAGCAGAGTATTGGACAGCAGACTAAACATTTAGCATGTGAGAGAATCCACTCCCAGGCTTGTTGTCAGTCCATACATAGCATGGACCTTGTCATCTGAAGAGCTCTGAGAGGCATTTCAGGCCTAAATTTACTGGGTGAAAAGAGAAAAAATAGGGTGGACAGGTAAAGAGGAGGGGTTGTGCTCTATATAAAGGAATGGTTTGAATAATTTGAGCTTGGCCTTGGGCAGGTGATAAGCCAATAGAAATCTTGTGGGTGTGAGCACAGATGATGCTGTAGTCAAGGTGTGCTGCAGACCTCCTGATTAGCAATAGGGAGCTGATGCTGCTGTCTTTAGGCAGCTGAAGAGAGCCTCACAGTCACAGGCTGTAGTAGTCATGGGTGTCTCTTAAACACTGTTCTGAAAAGGCAATGCAGCTGGGTGCTAGAAACCAGGAAATGGGTTTAATACAATCCAGAACAATTCTTGATGCAGGTGATAAATGAACTGACTAGAGGTCATGTTCTGCTGGACCTGCTGCTCACAGACAAGACCTGGTGGGTGATATAAATATAAAGGTCGAGGGCACCTTTAAAGTGCTCTCTTGTAAACCTTGGTTTTGCAGAGTGCTCATCTCTGATTGCATCAGCTTTTGGCATTGATCTTCTATTAAAAGCAGGAGAAGTGCTTTTTGGGAGTAAAAAATGCTGACAAGTTTATTTTGGTTTTTGTTTGTTTGTTTGTTTTAATTGCAAAGCTGGCACAGCAATAGGTAAGCACTAATGAAAGTCAGTTAGCTGGCACTCCAGTTATTGGAAGTAATGTTTTAAAGTGTTTTGGACAGAAACAGAGTGCATCTTGTTATTGTGTCCTCTTATATGATTGTGATATCAATCTTAATTGTTCAGAGCTTAGCCAATGATGTTCTGGAGTTTCCTGTCTGTGCTGATCAAGGGGATGTGAAGCAAAGTGATCTCTCTTGCACAGCAGCACCCTGTGTGACTGTTTGAGAGTGATTGACCTTGAAACATCCTTTGTGTTGAATGAAGACAAACCAATAAGGTGGACATGGATTATGTTATTCTAGTCACATTCCATAGAGCTCTAATAATCTTGTGGCCTGGAACCTCACTGGTGAGCTACTCACTGCCCATAAAAATACTTTTATGAAGGATTGAAGCAGGCTTGTCTCCCTGTGGAATGGCAAACAAAAGGGCAAGGCTTAGAGAATAGCCTTTTAGATAACTCCATTTGCATCCTTAAAATAATTTCCACCAGTGCAATACATGGGACCCAGGAAGCACTTGGTACTAACCTGGTGTGAGCAGTGTGTGTCTACCATATAAGCAAAAACTTTGTAGCTATAATTTACTCAAGCCAGGAAGTTGCCTGTGTGGGAATACTGAAGGTAATTTGCGGAAACCATTGCATTGCTGGTATGGAGTCAGTTCCGTTCAGTGGCTGCACACAAGAAAACTTAATGGCTCTGGCAACCGGCCTCCTAGCCACTGTCTCTGTGAGCAAAGGGAAGACTGGAGTGCCTGAAGGTAAAGCAGTCTTGAGCACTTTTCCATCCCCACTTCCCCTGTTCAGGGCAAAGAGGAGAAGCGTGATCACACTGTCAGAAATCACTGGACCTGTTACCAGTGGTTATCAGGCATCCAGCATGAGCTGCCTGGGCTTTCAGAAATATGGCAGACAATGCATTTCTGTGTAGAGTAGGATACTGTGATTTCAGCATTATGTTGCTAATCCATTTTCTCTTTTTTTGTACCATTTGTATAATGTATATATTTTTGTGATGCTTCTTTTTTGTGTTGAAGCGGGATATTTAATGTACATTGTAGAACAATAGGTTGACTTTGAAGTGGCATAGTTAAGTTACTTGCAACAAACACACTTACTAGACAGTCCATTTTTTCTCTTTTTGGTTGACCAAGCAAAAGAATCGTCACCAAGAACATGGTCTACAAAAAACACCTAGAGGTATACATGGTACGCTATAGTTCAGTCTGGCAATCCTTGTAAAACATTTGCTCTTTAAAGGCAGGAACCCAACTGCTATATAAAGTATTTTTAGCAAGTCCTCCTTGTTTCTGGGGTTAAATGCAAAGATCCTTTGTGAAATTAAATGTTTAGTTTAGAGCAAGCGGTGTCTTTCATCTTTGGTGGTACTGGTCTGTCATGGCTCGGCTGCTGTAGTGAAGTATGTTCTTCTAATGACTTAGAAATCTAAACTCTTTTTCTCCATCCACAACAAAGAGGAAGCCACTGTGTATTAAAGTGCTGTAATTCCACAAAGCGTTTCAGTGATGTTGTAAAATGAAGATGTTTTGCATAATAAAATAACCCCAAGTGAGAATTTCATCCTTCTCATGCTTGATTTGAATTTTACAAGGCAGATGGGAAATAATAAAAGTTGCATAACATTTCCCATTAAGAGAGCTTTGTTTCAGTCTCTTTATAATTTTGCTAGATTTAAATAGTTTGGCCTCTGTTTCTCTTTTGCCAGGTTCTCTCCCTTCTCTTTTATTTTGTTGATCTCCAGCAAATGAACCAATTGCTTGAGAATGTAAATGGGGATTTTTACTTCTTTAAAAAAACCACTAAATATCAGTGTTGAGGCATGAGGACATGATGCTTTAAAGAAAAGATTTGAAACTGGAGACAGTATGAATGTGATTGTAGAGCTACACCTCCTTCTGACCCTATGAAAAGCCATTCAAATTAGCCCTCAAAAAAGTCACAATTAGCTCATGCCTGTCAGGGATGCATTCAGCATTTGAGCGCTGTATTTCTGTCCAGGTTTTTTGGCTGATCTGAGGCAGCGGCCTTTCCTCTCAAAAGCTTTGGGCTCATCAATGGTTGAATGATTCACAATACCCATGGAACAAGTTAAGCATGCTCCTCCCTGGAGCTCCTGGGGCTGAGGCGGAGCATCTAGGGAAGAAGAGTCCCAGTCTGCAGGCAGCTTTGGCACCAGGTGCACCAACTATGAGCACAGAGGTGTGCTGTTCTCCAGTGGTTCCCCAGGTACCTGCTGCTTGGGTTTGTAGGAAGAGTGATCTGATGCCTCTAGAGAGAGGTGTGGACAAGGAGGTGTTTGGGTTGGACCAATGCTAGCCAGAAAACTACAGGGGTAAAAAGTAGAAAGGCAAAAGAAGAGAGTTGCAGTGTACCAGGTTCAGGAACAAGAGAAGGAGGTTGAAGAGTTGTGGAGCGGGGTGTAAGATCAGGAAAGGGGACAAAGGTGCAGTTCAATATGGGGAAGGGGAACAGGAGGGCACCTGGTGGAAAGCAAAGGTGCTGATAATTAAAGTTACTTGGTTTTAATGCTTGTATGTTTTTAATTTTAGGTGACTGCCATATGTCACTACATAAAACAAGCTTCTGGTTAACTTTTAAGGTTTCAAGTCCAAGCTCTGAAAAGTTAGGAAATCTCAGAGTGAAACTTGACCCTGCTGCTTGCTTTAATACAGCTTATGCATGTATGTACTGTCAAATAATTAAGCATGTGACTGTGATCTTGAAAGTTAATAGCCCTCTCATCAGTAAGGCTAAACAACTGTGTGTGAAATCAGGCTTTGATCTATCTCAGTAGTACTGCATACCTGATGGTACAGTTTAATGGAAACTTCAAAAATCTTCCGAGATTTGAGTTTGTACTTTAGTTGCTGGAAACATTTGTCCAAAAGCAAAGATTTGTGCAGGCATTAGTGTTAAGAATGAGAAGCATTTGTTGCAAAACACTGAACACTGGTTAAAAATAATATCTGGGTTTGGGTTTTATTCTGATTATTGCATGTCGCAGTGCTTAGTCAGGTGTCACATTACATACTCTGTCATGTCAAATTTGTAAAAGAATTAAAAATTAGCTCTGAAAAACAAGGCAACAAGTTTAACATTTATTCTGTGCTTTGTTAGACACAATCTAAACAGCAGTGTGGATGCTTTTCCGGAGGTAACTAAGGCATCAAATAGAATTACAATTAACACTTCTTTAATACCGTTTGATTTGGTGGATATACCAACCATTTATGTATATCAAACCAAAAGCAGTGGAATGAGGTAAGGGAAGATTTTTGTTGACTAAGAAGTGTTGGTTTTGATTTGTTGTCTGTAGCAACCCATTCTTACATATGTTTTTTTCTCTGGAAGTCTTAATTTTGGGGTGTTGTTAAAACCAGAATGTGGCTGGATCCTCTCTGACTGGTTTTGAAATTGTGGAACATGCTTAAAATAAAATCTAGTCAGTCAGAGACAAAAGGTATCTCTGAAGACTGGACACTCCTTTTTGTCTCCAAAGGCTTAAGATCTGCAAATTGTGGCAGTCAGGCAGTGCAGTCACCAAGAGAGCTAACAAGCAAGTGCTTGGAAAGCCAATGACAGCAATGCTTAAGGAACTGAAAGAAAATCCACATGGACTTGGAATGTTTTATGCTTTTATGGTATAGAGAGAGCTTGTAGTCCTTGACTTAGGCAAATATTGGTGCTGCAGATAGAGTAGTCTGTGTCTAAGAGAAATCAACTGCCCATGGAAATTCTATAGAGAAACAAAATTTACTTTTTTGAAAGGCTTCAGCACATGGTGGGGGTGGGTGTGTGGGGTGGCAGTGTATAAAGACAAGATCAACTTTTTAGTGGTGTGACACTCAGCCTCAGATCCCAGAGAGTACCTGGGAAAAAAATAAACTTTGGGTTTGATGAATTTTGGTGATGAATTATTCTTATAATACCAAGGCCAAAGAGCTCTAGTAATTGTTTGATGTGTTCATGTTAAAGAAATTTTAAAAGTAACTGTTGCTGTTATTTAAAGGTTGCATCTAAATACCTTCCTATTCAAATGTAGAGCTTTGTCTTTCTAAACACATATTCATTTATATAATTTTTCCAAATACATAGAGCTCAGAAATTATTAAGACTGTTTGTGCAGACTCAATTCTGTTCATGCAGTGTTGTAATTAGCGCTTAGAATCTGCTGCCTTTATGCCAAGTAATACCTACCTCCTCAGGAAGTCCTATTTCCTTACAACTGGACATTAGTAAAGAAGTGGTCCCTGAATTGAAAATAGAACTTTCCAGTTTCCTATGAGGTTTATTTTGAAAGACAAATTTTCCAGTAAATAGTGTCTTGAGAATTTTTTTGACCTCTTGGTTGGTATTAGCTGTATTTGTCTTCTGCCTCCTTAAATATGACAGTGTAGCCCTGGCATAACTTTTATTTTTGACAGTGATTGAAGCGATTAAGGATAAGTCACAACAGAAACAGGAACATGTTCTCTTAAGTCAGTGTTTCAGCTTTGTTCCCTGCTCAGCAATGGTAGGAAACATTTTTTTGCCTCACTGTTTTTGTGTGTATGCATTTTATACCACATTAAATGCTTGCTTTATTTGGCTTGCAGTAATAGGATATATCTTTATATAAAGAACAGGAAAAGAAATAGCAAATGGAGTTTGTTGCGTTTGCTCTGTGTAGTTACAGCAACCCTTCTAGCGAGGCAGAGGCAGGCAACCAGAAAACTGCCTGTATTCCTCAGGCAAGTGGACTCTGGATTAGAGTAATGGCTTGAACGTGTGCATCCAGCAACTTAACTGCTAACTAACAGCATGGAGTCTTTGTAGTTTTAACTGTTTCCGAAATAATTGTCTGTGCAGAGGGGGTTATATAAATAAAGCCTGGTTTCTGTGAATCTTCCCGCTGTCTGTAGTTGAGAGGTGGTTGTTGCTATAGTAACTGGCAGGCATTATGCCTGTTTTATTTTTCTGAGGCTGGAAGGAGGACTCTGAACATCTCTGCAAAATTTGAGCTGCAGAGAGCTTTGCCCAGGAAACCCTGCAGCAGTGAAATGATTACCTGTGTTACTTGTCTTGGTCCCAGTTAACTTGTAGGTAGTCTAGAATTTATCTATCTATGTGGAAGAAAAATCCCAGAAAATGTCCCAGGCATAAATCTTAGTGGCCTAAAGTGGTGTTATATGAAGATAATGAGGTACCAGCAGCAGTGTAGCTATCTCAATGTAATGCTTAATTTGGCTTTTCAGCCAAGTTGAGCTCCTGTGGTGAGTCTGGTGTTGGCAAGGCCCTCCCACATTCCGTACCTCTATTAGTTCAGAGTGCCAAGTCAGGAGATGAAACCCATTCCTTAGTAAACAACATTGTGGTACTTCATGATTTTATTTAGAATTTGCATCTTGCAGAAATCCCTGCAGGTTCTGTGGCCAATTACAGTAAATTTTACCCCATGCTCCTTTCCTTGGAGTATTAAATGCCTTAGACTGTTAGGGTTAAACAATACTACTTTTTTCCCCCCACAAATCTTCTCTTGTGTTTTGAACATCTTTATTTTTACTGATTCCCTGGTAAAAGATTTGATAAGATCTCACTAAAGGCAGTTGTCAGGGCGTGTGCAGAGCAGTTTTTTGGGAGTTGCCCTGTGAAATTAAACCACAGTAGGAGTAAAACACTTCCAATCTCAAATCACTTGTCTGTCTTTGCAAATGTTATTGCTTTGCAAATTGCTGTTATTGCTGACTGTAAGATGAAAATAGCCTCTAAATCTATAGGCTAGGTTGAAATTATCCTGTTTCTCTTCTTGTGATGAGTGCCCATTTATTCTCTCCCAAATGATGTAATTCAACAAAGTTACTCTTGCAAGCCAATTTTCTTCATAGAAGCAAAAGGATGATACTGGAGATGCTTTAAAGCAATTATGTGATGAAGGCCAGGAGTTCGCTTAGTTCAGTAGAGTGATTCTGAGTTTAAAGTAATTGAAACAGAGAAGGGGAAATCTCGGATAATGGAAATCTCTTAAGCTTTGTTGCAGGTGTCTTTTAGTAAGGATGGGTCTGAGGGATCTTTCCTTCATGTGGCAGGCTAGTAACTTGGGATCCAGTGAGAGCTGCTGTACTGCTGCTGGAAGCTCTGTGGAAAGAAAGAGGTTGAAGGTACCCAGAAGGTCAGGGAGCTGGTGAATGTATTCTAAAAGTGATGAAGTGGGAGAGCTGTGTTGCTGCAGTCTCACGTGCATAGTTGTGTAAGGTGACAATGCAGAGTAACCAATACTCCATCCCCATATTCACTTTACTGCAGTTGCTATCTGTGTTTTTGTAGAGCTCAAAGGCTGCAATATGCTTTGATCATTGTGCCCTCTGAGCAAGGATATCAAATAATGGGGATACTCAAGAAAGAAGCATTGGAAAAGAATTTGAACTTTCTTATGCTTACAAAGTTCTTATCACTTCATTTTTGCAGTGTTTCATGCTTCATGCAGCTGGTGTGTGTGTGTGGGGGGGATGCTAGAACTGCCCTAGTATTTAGAGTATACCTGCAGTTACACAGCAGAAAGAGATTATTAAAGCAAAAAAAAAAAGCAGCTGAAATCTGTCACTTCTGTGTAATGCCCAGAAAGCCAGTACCTATCTGAATTTACTCCCTACAGAAAAAAGCAGTTCCAAAACCTCACCTTGTTTCCATGGTCTAAACCTCACCTGCCAAGAGCAAAGCTCAGCAGACAGATGTTGGTGAAGATAACATGTGTTTGTTATTACACAGGGAAACTGTGAAACTGCACCTGAATATGGTATGCAAATGTGGGGTTGTCCCCACGTGGCAACAGAAACACTCGGTTACTGTAGAAAGGGATTAATTATTGTGAGACAGAAAAACACTAATGCCTTGCTTTTGAATGGTCAGTATGCTGCCATATATGAAGAAATTCTTTGCTGTGGGGTGGTGAGGCACTGAAACAGGTTGCCCATAGAAGATGTGGATGCCCCATCCCTGAGAGTGTTAAAAGTCCAGGTTGGATGGGGGTTTGAGCAACCTGGTCTAGTGGAAGGTGACTCTGACCATGCCAGGGGGGTTGGAACTGGGTGATCTTTATGGTCCCTTCCAACCCACACTATTCCATGATTCTGTGATGGCAGAAATACCACCTTTGTGGATCTACTTACTAAACATGAAGTCACTGGGATAGTAACTAAGAACCTAAGTCATGGTTAGGAGCTAAGTCATGTCAGACTTGTGCAGCCTTGGGGAGGGTTAAACTTGGGGAGGGTTTAAAACATAGATGAAAGCATGGATATGCACTGCATTCAATAGGGATGTGATGACTTGTATGTGTCAGTGGGTTGGCGAGAAGAAAGCTTTGTGTCAGTGGGAGTATCTTAAATTAATCAGTAGATATTGTTCATTTTGTGGCATATTCTTTTAAGTTTAAAAGATATATTGCATCAAAAGAATGTTTATTTTCCTTTTGGGGGGAGAATTGATTACATTCTCATGTTGCAAAGCTGAGACCAAAGAGATTTCGTTGTTTTTAAAAAGATTTGGATCTCACAATCACATTGCTTAATAGAGCAATGTATAGCAAAGTATCCATTTTCCCTTCTCTCCATCCCCATATTCACTTTACTGCAGTTGCTATCTGTGTTTTTGTAGAGCTCAAAGGCTGCAGTATGCTTTGATCATTGTGCCCTCTGAGCAAGGATATCAAATAATGGGGATACTCAAGTTGCTTTCCCCAGCTCAAGCAATCTGACCTTGGAATCAGTGTGGTATAGAAAGCAGGTTAGTCTGTGCCTAATTCTCTGTTTCTCAGCAGTAGGTATAAGCCTCATTGTGACTTGGAATTACTCACAGGAATTACCTCATGGTTTGGAGAAAGGTCTCTAGTTGAAGTCCAGAAAGGTTTTTTTTCTAGAAAATTGTGCAGGTGCTTCGTTTCATAATCTCTGAGGTGACCTTCCATGTACAACTACTGCAGCAATACTGACAACACTGACACTGATCCTGGATGTGGGAATCTGTCTGACATTGTGGTAGCAAATGCTGCCTGCAGCAGTTAGAAATCTGAGGAGGAGAAGCAGCTGGTACTCTTGCACCTTGACTGAAAGTGTTTGCCCTTGAGTAACAGGCTCAAATAAATCATTGCACCTTGCATATTGCCTAGTTTTGATATTTGAAGAGCACATGACCTAAGACAGGCTGCACAGTGTAAAATGCTGGGTGTCTGGAACTGAGGTTGCCCTGCATGCCCTCAGGCAGTGGAATTTCAGCTTTTATTTTGGTGATGTGTAATTAAAAAGCTTCCATTCACGTGTCTCATCTGTGTCTGGTCAAGCTTGTCAGCCTTCTGGTCAACTGCAGAAACAGTTTCACAGCACAGGCCTTTTCAGCAGACAACAGGGCAGGGACCTTTTTTCCACTGGTCTTTTTACGTTGATATCCTTGGTTTATATTGCAGTAAGATGATGCAATATAATTATCCAGAGGACATAATGTGTTACAGATACTGTGTTTCTTTTGTCATATTTAAGAGATTCTAAGACTCTTTTTATAAAGGCACTCAGGTTGGTATGTTCTCTTATGTTGTTTAATATTTTAGGATACAATGCTTTTTAAAGCTGACATAGTCAGCCAAAAGTAATCTTTTATAAATATGCATCTCCCAGTGGAGCCGTTACACAATTTTAATCTTTAAAAAAAAAAAATTTAAAATTGTCCCTTTCCCTATAATTATCCACGTTTATGTCTGTGGATTATTTCCAAAGAAGTCTATTTATGCTTCTGGTTTTTAGTGTTTTACAACTGAGTGCTAAATTAGCTGTGCCACTTTAAATCATCTGTTTATCTTTTGAGTCAGCAATATGATTAACACAATGGCAACTTTTATACCATTCCATGAGTAGTAAACACTAATACTGATGAGTTTTCACTTCTTCTTAGCTCAGCCAGGACACCAGAGATGAGGAACATCTGCAACAGTGCTTTCTTTGGCAACTCTGTTGTTTCTATGATAAATGCCAGAGCAAAAAGAACTGGTATGTTCCCTGCAGCTTGGTGTCTTTTAATTTATTAATATTTGCAAACCAGACCCTTAAGTTCTACACTGTTGGAGGTACGAAAAGCTGTACTAAAGCATCAAGCTTTTAAGAATTGAAAATATTTTAATGTAAAATTAATTTATAGGTGTGTTTAAATAAGGCATGAACTTTGCTTTACTGTTTCAGTGAGTAGAAGTGAAATACAGATATTCTGTCATTCCTCTGAGTCAAACCTCTAACTTGAAAATGTACTCTCTAAGTACTGGTGTTTAGCCTTTAAAACAACAGGCATTTTCCATTTGCTAATGATGGAAATTTCAAGAAGTTTTTACCTGAAACATGAAGACTTGTATTACCTATACCAAAAATAGCCAGCTAGTCTATAGTCTGGAAGTACTCTTCGATTCACTTTATTTCTCTCAACAGTTCCTTCGACCTACTTTCCTTAACAAAAGAATCTAAGTGTTGACATCTAACCAAAATGAGGCACATGTTTTTATTCTTTCAAAGCAGAAGTCTAGATTTTAGTTTTAAAACACTGGAATGCATTAGATTCAAGCCTTTTGGAGAATTCACACACATTGCAGTTCTTACTGCCTCACTGCTGTAGTACTGGGCAAAACCTTGTAAATCTCTTTTAAAATAATTTTATCAGTGTTGCTAATTAAAATGTTTTGTTATAAAAAGATTTTTATTGGATCTCTAATGGTATAGCCCTACCCATTCTGCAAACAGTTTTCTGAAGAATTTAAATGGAGAAGCCTGAGGATGTTTTGATGTGTTTCTATTTTTCATCTGAAGTGGTAGCTCCGTCAGGGAAATCTTTCTAGTCTCTCTTGGTGAACTTGGTGTTTAGTGCTTTTCAGAGGGGTTGGGGTTTTTCAAGTGGAATGGAGTGTGGACACTTGACACATTTGTTCTGACTTACTCTGAAGATTTTAATGTTAAACATCCAGATGGTTGGTTTTTGCCTTTGTATCTAAACTCCATGCCTTTTGGTAACCTTTGGCCAGCCATAGGACTTTATGACCTATTTATGGACTGTCCTTTGTTCCCAAGCTTACAATTCTAAAATGCAAGCAAAAGGTAAGTATGGGATGCAAGTATGGAATGAATACAATTACTGAACTCCAGAGCAATAGATGGCACTAAAATATTAATAATATCAAATAGCATATTGTTTATATATATATATATGGACACAATTGATAACAGAAAGAAATGCTGAATACTTGCATGATGTATGCTACTGTAAATGTGGAGGCTAGCTTTTACATGTCTTGTTCATAAAGTATGGATGTTAGAAGAGACAAAAATCACAAGCAGTGGGAAAGCTTTAATTCATTTGAACTTTGCTTTTTCCTGTATTCAGCACCTGGATTATGGCTCATGTGAATTTGTTTGCAGGATAAATACTCAGGTTTTGCCATTAGAGAAACTCTTTATCTTAAGTTCATGGCTGTTGCTTTAGAATATTTATAGAATATTTCTAGAATATGTCTAGAATATTTCTAGATTAGAACAGCCAGTTGCTGAATGCTGAAGTTCTTATTCCAATTTAGGTATTCAGGATTTTGGTCTTAATGTGGTTCTGAATTGAAGCTAATAAACTTTATCAGCTCTGACCTGTGTCTACACTTTCAACACACTCCACCCAGCACAGCAGTACCTCTAACTTGACTGACATGCTAGCCAGCCACTGTTCCCAGTGGTTAGATAAAACTGCCTAGACCAGCCCCACTTCTTTATTCTTACTTACACAGCCCTAGAAGGCTCTTTTCTCTGCTTAATTCTGAATAGCTCAAACTATGCATTTTTTTACATTGTACGTATCAGGCATATCATGCTATATAAAATAAGCTTGTGAATGTGAGAGTGGGGTTTATTTCCAAAGTTCATAAGGAAGTAATTCAAGGTAGCAGAATTGAATGCTAAGGGGTAAAGAATGTATCAGTTGCCAGAATACTCTGTTCTAAATTTCCCAGAGTTTCCTCTGCTATGTGTTGGCAACACTTTTTTACTGAGGCATGAGTTTGTTCCAGCTGTCATTTCTGGTGTGCTTTCCGTATTTCTCAACGCACCCCCCTGGCTCTCTTTGACAGTTAAGTAGCAGTTCAGTCAAACAAGGGGATTAGCTGACAAGTGACAGGTACAGAATAGCTAGATTTTCTTCGTTTTTCCCTGTAGTCTCCCCTCCTCTGTTTTAGCTATTTCTTTTTTTTTTTCTCATGGCTTTTTCTCAGTAGTTCTCCCTCACCTGTGCAATTAGAACAAGAAACTGTAAGGTGGTATCTCTCCTTTGGTGTGCAGTGCACCCTTTACCCAGAGGCGTATCTGTGCTGTCAGGCACGTGTGGCTGTCTGCATGCCTGGGGCTTACCTGTGCTTGTGCTCTCATCCTCAGCTGTGCACAGCTCCCCTTTTCAGATGCCTGCTAGGATGCAGTTCAGGGCGAGCTGCTGTGCACATCCTGACCCTGACACAGGTCCAAGCAGCACCTCATGCTTGTGGTCCCCAAGTGTCCCTTCACGCTGTGTTTAATCTGTTGAAGATTCCCCTTCCGAAAGTAGAGACCTGGTAGTATAGCTGCCTCTGCCCTGTGGCTGGTTCCCTTCTTTGACGGAACAGAACTTAAGCCTCTTTTTCCCAGATTCTCAGCCTTGCTGTGAGGGCTCTGCTTTGCCTTTCACCTCCCTGGCATAGCTGGTTCAAGTTGTGCAAGCATGCACTCGATGTGCCACGGTCTGAAAAGCGAATGTTTGTATTCTGCACAGCTCTTGTATTTTCAAAAAAGCCTGTCAAAATGCCCATGTGATGCTTCCCAGCTCAATGTTTCCTTGGCATTCTGTGTTTCCAGGATCTGGGGGAATATTCCTTCTGCTTTCCTGCACACCCTCCCAGGGCTCTAATTCTGGACTAAGTTTTCCCCCTTGGATCTGCTGCCTTAGTCTCTTAGGCCAGTTCCCTTTGATCAGAGCTTACCTGGCATGTAAAGGACCACTAAAAGCTTATACTTTTCCTCCCTTCTCAGTGTTTCCTATGGGACTTTTCCTCAGCTTTGAATCTTTTCAAGATGGAATTTCTCTTTGCCCTAGTTTTGCTTCCCACTGCTAGCAATTCCTATTTCTGCTTACACAGAACTCCTTTGGAGAAGCTGGATATAACTGATTTTAGTACTTCAAGAGCAACGCCTTAGACTGTACGGTTATTAAAGGTATTTTTTTCTCATGGATACTGATCATGAATCAGCTCTTTGGAAGTATTTCTTACTGTTATAAATTTTTTTTCCCCTTTTTAGAAAATAAATTCTGGTAACAGGTACATGGTACAGGGATTCTTAGCTGTTGTAGGAGGGGACTGAGTGTAATTATAATGGCTTTATGTGGCATGGGATAAGCTGACATTCTATATGAAATTGCTTGTCAGTCCTTCTAGGGCTTGTACTTATCCTGGTATTAGAACTATTGATTAAACCTTTCTGATTGCGAAAGACATCGGAACTGATCACAGATTGCTAAATAGAATTAATTTCCATCACAAACCTCCTTTTCTAGGAATAACTTGCCAGTTTTGCACTTGTCTTGTTTCAAAGTAAAACTAAAGGCTGAACCAGCAGAGATCCTCCCTTGCAGTGGTCAGCCTTAGGGATCCCTTTCATCTCTGGCTCTGGTATGTTAAAGTACTGAATTCTGTGCTGCAACTGATGTCACTTAAAAGCTCAGCATTTAAAAATGCATATTATTTCATACCTGTATGTATATCTTTTCTTGCCCCTCTTGTTTCCCCCTCTTTTCGCATAGGGAAACAAGTATAGTTTTCTGTTTCATACTATTCCATATAGTAATGGCAGAGCTGAGAGAGAGAAGGAGCTAAGTCTTTTTTGTTTCCCTCTCAGGGTCTTATTATAGACTGTGTTACATCCTTAACAGACCAAAATGCAATGATGTAGAGCACATGTCAGGATGGCAGCAGAGTCCTTTAAGTTTCTGTGGTGATTTTCTCCTCCAGTTCATTTTGCAAATATAACTTGTTCTAAATTCACAAATATATGGTCTAAAGTAGGAATATTTAACATGTGACATTTATTTCTTTACTGTTATAAAATGAAGCTATGGTAACTTAGTTTTGATTTTTTTTCACTGTTTCTGTGATTCCAACAACACAAAACCCATTCTAACTCATGTATTTAACTTGTTTTGCCAAAGGAATATATTGTTTCACAATTGCATTTTAATCCCCCCAAAAGCTGACTTTAAGTGGCAGTTCTGTACTGTTCTAACCTTTCAAGCAATTATCGGTAGCTCATATCTTAAAGTCATCTGATAGATATACATTTCTGGTGTGTCCTGGCTTCTGTTGCTTTGTTAAATCTGTATTTATGTACTTGCAGTTAGGAATTTCATGCAGGTGTGTGTAACTAACACTAGAGAAGAAGCATGGGGTGAAAGGAGGTAGAGAAAACTCACTGAAAATTGAGGGGAGGAAGTATGTGACATCTTCAAGGAAGCTGTATTTCTGGCAGCTGGAAGCAGATTATTCCAGAAGTTTGAAGCAGCTTTGTCAAAGCTCATCTGGTGGCAAATTGGAGTTTCACTAATCTGTAGTGAGCTGCAGTAGGCTTTTACATCAGTGACTTTGGATGACATGTTAGATAACGTTGAGCATAACATTGTGTTTATAGAGTAATAGGGATATTGCTTTAGCCCATAAAAGTAGTTCAGAGTAATCCTTACACCACACTGGTGCTCTGTTTCCATCAGTTGTTTCGCAGTCAGTGAGCTTTTAACAGGAATAGCTGAAGTAAAATGGATAATCTTGCTCAGTTTTAAAAATGACTACTAACTTGCAAATATATATGGTTTTACCTTTAAAAGAGAGAGTTGGGGGGGAGGGGGCAAAGGGGCAGCTTCCAATCACAATAATACACTGGTGCATTGTATTATTGTATTTCAGAAGGAAAACAAGGTTTTGATTATGCCACGGTTTCAGTCAATGGGTGACTTCTGTGTGGTCTCAAAAATCTGTGCACTGGATAGGTGGGTTAATTTGCATATTTTTAGCCCTTGTAGGCCTCACTTAGACAAAGCTTTTTATCTGACTTTTTTTCTGAAAATTACTTGAGAGAATGGGTGTTAGAGAACCATCTCACCGGGGGAAGAGGGCCAAAGAATCAAGTTTAATAGCTGACCAGGGCATCCTGGTTTGGAGACTTCATCTGTGGATGGCAACAGTTGCAAGACCGTTCACAGTGACAGGTCTTTGCAAAGTGAAGGTGGTGCAGCTCTTCACAGCTTTTCTGATCCGTGGAAGGTCGGGGTCGAGTGTTTACCCATATGATATCTCAGTTGGGATGGTTGGGCAGTGTGTTCTTGTGAGGCTCTGGACGAATCACATAGCACTTCAGTTCAACATCAAAAATGTTGGAAGGAAAAAAACCCACACATGTCAGAAGAGCCACATATCAGAAAATACCTTATGGAATAAAATAAAAGAAACAACCAGACTCCTCTTTGTGGCACACAGTGACAAGACAGGAAGTGATGGGCCCAAAGCTGTATTACAGGAATTACTGTTCAGACATAAGAGGAACTTGAGCACTGTGAAGAGGCAAAGACTGGTGCAGGTTGCTTAGAGCAATTGTGGGGTCTCCATCCTTAAAAGTATTCAAAGGCTCGCCAGGCATAGCCTGCTTGAGGCAACCTCACTTTGAGCAGAGGGGATGGACTAGATGATTCCAGAAATCTGTTCCAGCCTCAACAACTTAGATTCCTTGATTGTCTTCCCCAGTATGTCTACACTATTACCCAGGTGGGCTTCAGCATTTCAAGTTTCCAAAATGCTTCACAGAAAAATGTCCTTTTCTAACACTTCTTAATGCAAATTTTAGTCCCTCTATGTAAAGATAGTGGTTCAAGATAAGCAGCAGAGGAAGTATTAGGTAGTTAAATTATATTTCTCCTGGCATCTGTTAGGTTATTGGGTAACTGGAACCAGTGCTGTCAATATTTAGATTTGGATCTTAGATGTTTAGTTGTCTGATTAATCTGTTTGTATCTTAGCTCAAGAAGTATTTTATGTGGGAGCACACCTACACTGGTTACTTAATACTTGTGCGAATTCTTATTTGGTATCCAGCATCATTAAAATTCATGGTTGTGCCATCTGTTCTTTTCATGACTTGTCATGTGAGTGGTCATATGAATGTGTTCTCAAAATGCGTCACAAAATATTCCAAGGAAATGTCAGACAAGGAAATATGGGGAAAAATATTACTTTGTGTACCTAGGCTCTGTTACAAGTGTATTTAATGTATTTTCTGGATGGCATTTAAACATTTTTTTGAAGTTAATGAAGTGTTGAATAATCCCATGACACAATGCTTGAAAATAATGTGCATACACAGTATGAGAGATGCAAAGAAATTTGTGCTAAAGCTATTTGAACATCACTGCTTTCACTAATTCTTAGAAATGGTGTTTTTACTATTTTACTATTTTATAAGACTTCTGTATGGTGCCCTAGGCCAGGCTGATGGGAATCATGATGTAGTCCCACTGCATTACAGTGTTATTTTTTTCTGAGAATGTTCAGAATGGTTGATATAGGCAGGAGGAAAGCTTGTTTTACTACTACCTTAACTTTGAGGGGGGAGGTAAGATATGAAGTGTTTAGAATCACAGAATTGTTAAGGTTGGAAAAGACATCTAAAATCATCGAGTCCAATGTTAACCTAACACTGCCATGTTTACCACTAGACCATGGCCCCAGGTGCCACATGCACATGTTTTTGAACACTTCCAGAGATGGTGAATCCACCACTTTCCTAGGAAGCTTGTTCCAATTCCTTGCCATCCTTTTGGGTAGAAATTTTTCCTAATATCAAGACTAAAATTCCTCTTGTGCAACTTGAGGCCATTTCCTCTCATTGTGTTGCTTGTTGTTCTGGGAGAAGAGACCAACCCCCACCTGGCTACAACCTCCTTTCAGGTAGTTGTAGAGAGCAATATGGTTCCCCCTGAGCCTCCTTTTCTCCATTCCCAGCTCCCTCAGCCGCTCCTCATGGGACTTGTGCTCCAGACCCTTCACCAGCTCCATTGCCCTTCTCTGGACATGCTCCAGCACCAGGTGTGGATTTTGATAATAGTAGATCCTACCAGGCCTGGAGGTGCAAGTGTTCAATGTTGCTCGAATTATCCTGGCAAAAATCGGTCCACGGACCTACAGGTCAAACTAATCCTTTATATGAGGCCTTTAAAATGGCAAATTCTAAAACCTTTCATTGGGCTGCCTTTAAAATGTTCTGACTTTGATTTGGAATCAGTATTTGTTAAGTTCAACAGTGGTTATTTCTATTGATCACAAGAGACTTAATACAATTGTCAGGGAGAGGAGTGACTGACAATTATTTAAAATTTCACACATTTTATTGGTGAGATGATGAGATTTTTGAACACTGCCCTTGGCAAAACATTGCTCTTGAACACTAAACATTTGATCAATGCTATGTTTCCATTTCCCTAACGTGCCTTCCACGTGCAAAAAGGTTACACTACATGTAATGTGGGTTTTTGCTGCTACATTTTATCCTCTATGTTAATCCTGAAACATGCCTGTGGAAAGAGTTAAGAGAGGAAACAAAGACTTTTGTGAGGCTGTGAAGGGAATGAACTCACTGAGGCACTAAGTCCTCAGTGTATATTGTTAAAGCTGACATGCAGAAGAAATTGCTTGGAGCTTTCTGAAAAAAAAAACCCTTTTTTTTTTTTTTTTGATTATGTATTTTTAAAGTGCCTGTTTAGCTTTTAAATGTGGAGTAATCAGTTTTTTCAGGCTTTCATTTCTAGTGATATTTTTGTTCAAATGAATTGGTGTCTTTCCTCCCTTAAGCTTTATTTAATATAAACTGTCTTTTTATCCTCGTGTGCAAATATTGCAAATATCCTTGCTTGCTGTTTGTGGAAGGCTTCTTAGAATTCTTACAGAATTCTTACAGAATTCTTTAGACTCTTCCCAGGTTGCTGTGTTATGGACTCAAACACTCCTATAGTGGAGCTACTGGATAAAAAGATGACTAGTAAGCTGAAAAATTCGTGGCATCTAGTTTCCTGGCTTGTTTTTCAGTTATAGATATGTGCTGAACCAAGGATATGGTTATGATTTGAAGTATAGTAATGAATATTTTTGGCTTTTTTCTTTATAAAGGGTTGTTGAAAGGTCATTCAGAGCTCCAGAATTAGATCTCGTTCTAGACTGGTAGGACCTGATCAAAAGCCTATTGTAAATAATGGGAATATCACCTTGGTTAGATTTCATTCATGTCATAAATAGTCCTCTCTTCAGTTCTGCATAATGGGTGTGTTAGTAATTTGTAAAGAGTCTCTGAAGTTTCTACTAGTATCTTGTACCATACTTATAGGAACCTGCAAGTCATCTGATACATCTTATTAAAACACGCACTGTTAAAATGCAGTCTTTTTGTGGCTCTTTCCTCATCTTGAATCAGGAACTTATATTGTGGTTTCAGTGTTTCCTGTGTGACCTTTGGGGCTTTTTCTGTGAAAAATAGCATAGAATGGCATTAAGATGATCTCTTGGAACAGTCTGATTTTAAAGGGAATTTGGCAATATTTAAGTCGCATTATAATAAGGTGACTGAGCTGTTGTTAAATAAAATGGTTAATTGATATCTTCTTTTCCTCCTTATTTAGCAGCTGAAGGTTCTGAAGCACAAGACAAGAAAGTCACTTCAGGACAAAGCAACAGTGGAACTAAGCCAGGTATGCCATTCCATATGCTCCATGTTGTAAGACTGCCTCAATGGTGTGTGGGAAACAGCTGGCTTAGGAACTTAGAAAGTTTTTTGCTTTTGTACCTCTCTTGCTGTTTCAGTCAAAATGGTGTCAGTGACTGGAATCTGTGATTGTTTGCAAAGATGTGACACTAAAAAGAATCTACTTTTATTTTAGTACAGCTTAGAAATGAGGGTTGGGAAGTGAAATAAAACCACAGAAGCCACTGTACTTGTATCTGTACTTGAATGAGAATTTTCTGCTGTAGGCAAAGGTTTACAGCTTTTATCTAAATGTGCTTCTGTTGAGGCATTTCTTCACTTACCACAAAGCATGCCATATTCTGTAATGTACTCTATGAAGCAGGCAGATGTTTCTCATAACTTCACCATACCTGATTGATACATTGTGAGGATTTTATTCACTGTTCACTTACACAGTTGAAAGTGTAGATACTAAAATGCCTAATGGAGTCCTTGGTGCCCTGGGTCTGTTCCACTTGCGTGCTTAGACTAAGGTCTAGGAGAGCCCTTAGATATCTAAATTGTGTTTGTAGTGCAATTCAGGTACCCAAGCTCAAAATATGCAGTTAATGATGATTTTTTTTAGGTGTCTTAGAAAGCATAGGTGCTTGTGTTGCTGAGGACTAGGCACACTGTAAGCATTCCCTTTTCAACTCCTTGACAGCTTGGCAGCTCAGCGATGGTTTTGTACTGACAGACTCTTCTCTCTCCCCAAGCACGGTACCTTTGGTCTACCTCCCCAGAGGGAAGGAGTCCCAGTGCTGTCTATGTTCAGATCACACCTTGCATGCTCTGCCAGGCAGCGCTGGCTCCTGCACAAAGCACAGTATTCATGGCTGCTCTCAATCAGAAAGGCAGAGGGAGAAATTGGAGAAAATAAAGATAACATTACCTGCTTCCACAGCAAAAACAGAGCTCTTGGTGTTGGACAGTGTTCAATACCCACTTTATCCTACAGTACTTTAATCCAGTTTTCATTTCTCAGGAGAGTGTCCTAGCTGTTCCTATGTTCTCTTGATCTATGCTGGTGTGTAGAAAGGAATGCAAAGTTCTTGGGGCCGGAGAGAGGGAAGGCACAGGCATGTGTCAAGGGTTTAACTCTACACCCAGCCCGGTGGGAATCCATGTTGAAGAGCGAGCTTCTGAGAGATGGTGATTTGGTTTTTGTTTGTTTGAGGTTTGTTGTTGGATATTTTTTTATACTGCATATGAATTTTGTGTCAATCTCTTTAGTTAAAAAACAAACCAGTTTACAGCACAGCAGTGACAGCTGTCACTATAAACAATGTCCTTATTGCCTGGAAGGTGTCTGTAGAGTGAACAAATATTGGGAGTCCAAAGCAACTTTGAATGTGTACATGGCAGTGCAAAGGGAGCTAGACAAAGGGAAGAGGGTTTGAGATCCAAGCAATGCATCTTTTCAAGTAGTGCCATGGCTTACATTTCTTTCTCCCCTGGATTAGTTTGTAGGTGTGAACTGACATACAAACTGACTGTTGCTTTCCACTTGATATCCCTTTTAGTTTCTTTAGTGTAAGAACTTAGCACCCTAGCAGTCACAGACAGATGGGAGAGATGTGTGATCTGAACACAGAGAGCACTGGTATTCCTTCCCTCTGGGGAGGCAGACCATTCATGAGAAGAGATTGAGAGGATCATAGATGGAAATGACAAATAGTAGTTGTGTGACTTCCAAAGCTACACTGAGTGAAGCTGATAGCATGAGCCATAGAAACTGGCTGTATGTTCTAAGTGCATATGACAATTGTTAATTTAGCAGCTGAATTTCTGCAAAACACTGTTTGTAGCTTGTAAGCTTTTCAAAATTAAACTATTAACTTCTTAAAATGAATTTTGAACTTGTACTCAAGCGTTGTAAGTTTATGGAAAAGGACTGCTTTCATATGTAATTTAGAAGTTTGATTTCCAGCAGCAGGTAGAAAATTAATTTTCTCTTTCTAGAACTATGGCTTATTTATTTTCCAGACATCCCTCTCATACAAATGCTTAATTCTATTCCTGTTATGCAAATGTAGTGAAATAGGTTCCTTAGTGTGAGTTTCCACATATTGTATCATGACCATACTGCAGCTTCTGTAGCAGCATGTGGGTCTTCCTGGGGTGTTGTCTGTAAGGTTTTCTATATGCCCAGTTATCAATTATTTCTGTAAAAAATGAGGAATTCTTGCAAGATTTGTTGCAACTGACATGTTTCCCATCTTCTTATACAGTAACATAAGTCTTATTGCCTGATGATGAATATGAGCAAGAGAGAGTACAAAATACCTTGTGTATTTGTCCTGGTATTCCTTCTGAATAAGAAAAATGCCAGTCCCACGGGTATTTGTATGATGGGTTGTTAGTGAGTAGAGACATGAGAAATAAAATGGGGAGCAGGTCCAATGAACCCAGTGAACTTTCTTGTTTTGCCACAGTTTGAAACTGTTGATGGCATTGAGGGTGCTAGTAGATCACTTGGATTCAGAATACAATTGTTGGAGGTTGGGTGTGTAGCCAGACTATGAAGGATCATTTTCAAGGCTCAGAAAAGACTCTTTAATTATCAGTGTAAGATTGGCACTGATAATACCTGCTCCAACCTCTGGCAGAGCAAATGCAATGGTGGTCTGCTTAAAAAGGTGTTATCCCCATCTTTGTACTAATATTGATTTAGCTCTTTGTGATCCCAAATGTATGCAAAATAGCTTGTTACTGAAGACCTACTTACACTGTGCATAACCTGCAACTTCATGTGAATTCTCTAGGATTGTTCTAAAATCCTGGGGTGTTGG
This sequence comes from Pachyramphus minor, assembly GCA_013397135.1. Lineage (NCBI taxonomy): Eukaryota > Metazoa > Chordata > Aves > Passeriformes > Tyrannidae > Pachyramphus > Pachyramphus minor. The sequence goes on along the minus strand of VYXB01008214.1, from coordinate 389,161 downwards.
GAGAGGGGCTGTTCGTGCCTGAACGCTATCAGGTGTGTGATATAGAAAAAATAATTGGATATCTTCGAAGAAAGTGGCAGAGGGCAACTTTAAAAATTTATTTTATTCCTTCCATTGCTTATAATTAGGAATTCTTAAGGGAGACCTTTTCAGTTTGCCTGTCCATGTAACCCTCCTGCCTCTTTGAAGAATTGTTTCTTCTCCCCGATAGGGAAATCTCTCTTCTCAAGAAAGGGGGGAAAAAATTCAACTAAAAGGATATTCTGAAAGAAGCAGGTTTTTACATTATTCCCCAGTGTCTCATCATTTTCTGTCAACTCAATGTTACATTGACTTTGCTGACAGCCCTTGAAGGTAATCCTTGTTTTCCAGGGGAATTCACATTGAATGTGCATTATTCCACAAGCACTAATTACTCATGCTACAGAAATTCATGTTTTGTGAATCTTGCGTGCCAGTCACGAGAGAGAAGGAATACTATTACCCTTTTGACCTGTGTCTGCATGCTAAAGAGACTGCATGCGAGTCAGCACACTTCTTAACACCAGCCAAAGGTGAATCTGCACCATACAATGAACAAATCTACGCGATGGCATGGCTAGGCATGCTTTCATAAATGGCAACACTGTGTGCTATTCAACCAGCATTACAGTTTTGATCTGTAACTGTGATGGATTACCTTTGTCTTTGCTGGCGACTTGTTCCTGTTTTGCACTTTTCATTGTGTCTGTCGTGTTTGAATGTTCTTCCTGCCAACCATATGCAATAGGTTTTCTCCTTACAGCTGTTACTTTGCATTGCTGTTAACACCCTTAATTGGGGCTCTAGTCTGACGTTGCTGAGGTGATAGTTTTTCACTGATGAGAGTTCAAGTGTATTTAAGCTGAAGTTGTCAGTGAACTGGTTCATCTAAGAAATCCCGTCATCCTTACACAGAAACTTCTGTTAGAGTATGGAATGCTCATCATTGGTTTATTTTGTCTAATTCAAATAACTATTCGAAATTAGTGTAGCAAATTCACAGAGATGTATTTTTGCAAATATCTTTAACCTCAGTTTTATGACCCATTGTATTGTTTTGCTCGTAACTTTCTTCACAGGTGAGCAGCCTATACACAAGTGGGCTGACTATGTTTTTGCAAGTTACTTCCTTGTGTATTCACACTGAATAGTAAAAAATTTCTATTACCTTGTGCACTTTCACAGTGACAGTATTCTAGATAGTTCTTTATCTTTAAATACTTAACAACTGTGTTCCCCTCAATACTAAAATAAATCAGACCATTTATTTATACTAAGAAATCTTTTTAATTTTTTTTCTGTGGGGTTTTTTGTTTACTTGTGTTCTTATTTAAAGCACACTTTTTCAGGGCTAGTGAAGAAAGCACAGAATTAAGAGCTTTTCAGGTTTAACAGCACAGGCTAAGGATGAGTAGGAAATTAGTTTTGACAACATGCTGAGATGAGTTGGTAACTTGGACTTTGTTCCCTTTGTTTGGACCTGCTCCATTGCTGAGAGTGAAAGTAGGATGCTAGCTGTTCAGAACTTTGTCTCCCAGAGACATCACTGAGCAAGTGATGTTTTTCCAACAAAAGCTAAATTCTTGAAGTCAAACCTGGACTCTGACATAGATTTTTTTCATGTTATCCTTAGTCTTATTGCTGTGATCCAAGTGGCCAGTTGCAGATATTCTTAAAGTTATGTAGCTTGCTTTCAATCCAAAAGGATAGTTGAGGAAGCTATCATCTTGCCTTTCTGGTATTATACCAGTCCATGCATGTGGTGCATTCACTGCTTTTAATGCATTTGTTTGTGTGCACGTGTTAAAAACTCCAACATCTGTGGACATCAATGTCGTGCTGTCTTCAGAGGCTCAACCAGAACTGCTTAAGAACTACTCAGCCATATCAGTGCTTGGATCCAAACTGTTTTGCTTGGGTGCTGAGCTTCTTCAGTATTGTGAAATAGGGCTTCTTGGTTGTTTTGATGCAGTATTGGTGGGAAGACAGCACTAACTATAATAGAATTTCCTGTGGATGCATTTTGGAGAGAGGTTGTGGAATAATAGTATTTTGTCAGAATGCTCTCAAGCAGTCAAGTTGTTTTGGGCTTGGAAATAAAACAAAACTTCTTCCTGGGTTTCCACAGGCAGTAGTCTTGCTGGGTATTCACGTTTAAACCTTGGTCTATTCTTTGTGAGTGTTTTACATCTTAAATGTGAATGCATTCTGATTATCAATTGTTCTGTGTTTTTTTCATAAGACGAATTTCTGAAAATATGATCTATTTTGACATGAGAATAATTAGAGTTGTTTAACAGCCATTTTCGTGGAAGTTTGTTTATGGTAAGCCTTGATTTTATGCTATATGCCTAATGTTTTCCCCCTCCCTCTATTTGTAGATCATCCAACAGTACTAAAGGTTGATGACAGGCAACGGCTTGCCAGAGAACGGAGAGAAGAACGAGAAAAACAGCTAGGTAAGGCCTGCTCTGGTTTTTTTTAATGTTTTAGGTTTTTAAATAGACTATCATTTGGATGCAGTGTTTTTGCCAGCTTACTTTTAGAAGCATTCAGTAAAATAATTGTGCTAGGTATGCAGTAGTGTCATTCTTAATACATTATCCTATCTTTAAAGTAGATCTTTTAATTCATGCACATCTTGGGATTCGTCAGTGCTATATCTCTCACCTATTATATGACTGTGAATGAAAAATGAGTTGATTTCTGAAATCATCCAAGGAAGCTTCCATGATATAAATGGAATTTTGAAGTTCCAGAATATTTTACCAGTTAAGATTAGACTGCTTAATGCGTTCAATACATCCTTTATTGCCATAACATAGAATTGCAGAACATGTTGCCAGTGTATGGTTTGAATTTTTTTTAATATATAAACTGGGGGCATTTTTTTGCGTAAAACCTTTAATAGGTTTCAAATAGATGTGCTCAATACCTTATGTCACCTGTGTATGAGCATGCATAACACAGTTCACATGAATAGTGAAGGTTACTTAACAAGTGAAACCGATGGGCATGATATTGAGTAAGGTGGTGAGAAAACTAAGAATTATGTGAAGCCAAATTTGTGGTTTTCTGAACGTGGTTTATATGTTTGGCTGCCACAAAGTTCTGTGACATCTGGGAGGTTGGGAAGCGCAAGTATTTCCTCTTTTTTTACATATTCATCATGATTTCTTTGGATGATGAATTCTTGTGACGTGAGAAACTGAAGTTCTTTATTTCCAATTTCTACCTTCTGAAAGTTTATAGAACTGTATTATAACTCCAGCCAGAGTTATGCTGCTTTTTCTAACCCAAGGAGCCATGATTTATTGTCACCTAGGTCTTGACAGTGTTTATAGCCTTCCTTTTTTCACAGCACCTTGTAACATTGCAGTAGCCATGCATGAATCACTAGGGTTGTTTTGGAGTGAAAAAGGAAAGCTTTGGTTTTGGCTTGCTCGAAGGGTAACATGACAGGATGTTTGCTAATCCCTGAAAAGCTACTCCTGGAGTTGATGGTATGTGTAGGCTTAGTTTCTTCACATTCCAGAGCAAGTGGATGTTACTGGTCCATTTTAATTAATTTTTCATATATGACGGTTCCATGTCTTGAATTTATTCTTTTCTCATGTTTGATCCTTGTGTAATACTCAAGTGCAGAGAGGAATGCTTTCCTTAAATTTTCCCAGACTTCGATTTTTCTAGCAGTTGATAAATGAGTATCTGTTACTGAAAGGACATGACTTCTGTTGAGAAATGTCATTTTGCATGACATGTTTTAAAAGCAACATCAGGGGGTTTTATAAGTTGACATGGAATCCTTCATTTCCAAGTGAGTTCTGCATGTCCCTATGATGTATGAGTGTATTGTGTGTTCTTGCATGAAGAATTATTTTGAACTAACAAGAAAATTGAAAGTATCATTGTACTTTCATCTGTATATTTGTCTCCTAACAGTATGATTTAGGAGCTGTCTCTTGAGATTTGTGTTCCAGTACAACAAAGCAATAATTTTTACTATGGCATGCAACTTTTTTTTTTTCCAGTGCAGAACCTAGATAATCAGTCATTCATGTCATGTGAACCATAGCACAGAAATTCCTAAGCTGTCTCTCTTAAACACTAAGTTGTATAATGTTGTTACATAAATGTGTCTTGCTAAAAAATTGGACTTGGATTTTGTTAATATTGGTACATCAACCGTGCAACAGTAAAGCAACTGAAGGAAGGAAATTTTTTTCAATAGAATTAAGTTGAATTTAAACTTAATTCCTTTCCTTTTGATTCAGGGCACCTGTCAGGTTTAACAAAGACTTCTTTTTAAGCAGAAGTGGAGAATTTCGGTCATACCTCAAGTAAAATTATTCTCTGCTTCTCAAAAAAAAAAAAAAAAAAAAAAAAAAAAAAAAAAAAAAAAAAGACAAGACCGTGTTCAGTTCTGTAAGTGTAGAACTGGTAGTAATTTTGGTTTGTATTTTCAGCACCTTGAACTGCAGACGGTCACGTTACCCATCTTTTCAGAAAAATTAAGTTGTTTTACTCTTCTGTTAAGTACATGTGGAGTATAATAAGGATTCTGCTTATTTATTGGACAATATTTTGATGTTACAGGAGAGCTGATTTGATACCTTTTTTCTTCCCCCTTTTGTTTACTTTCAAGGCTTACTTTTTTTAAAGTAAGTAAATCACTGGATGGATTTGACTTTCCTTGTGGTATAATGGGTCAGTGGGTGCTGTGCGCTCTTGAGGGTTTGCTTGCACCTGGCAGTGGTATTTTAGGAGTCTTATTCTACTTAGCACACCTGGGTGTCTAACTTATTTTTAATGAGAGTTTAGAGGGTAGGAAAGATACTGTAATTTTTGTTGTCTGATAGATATAGCATGTGTGTGGTGGAACTGTCAGCTTCTTGGGGATAATGTTATGCCACCTAATTGAAAAGAATAAAAAAATTCTACAAAAGTTACTCTTTCACTTTAGGATATTCATACTTGGGTTTGGACTTTTTCTTAGATGACATAGAAGGTGCACAGGAACACATATGCTATTTCGGCAGATCGCTGAAATTCACTGTCAAGAAGGAATGATTTTTTTTCTAGTTCCTTCACTGTAGTAAAGGCACTGCTTTTGAAATGCCATCCCAACACTTCTAAAATATGAATTCTTCAACACTTTTTTGTGTAGTTAATTTTCCATTATTAGAGTTGTATCAATTTGGTTCAGTTTTTTTATTCTTCTGACTATTTGGTAATGTGTGTATTGCTGATACGCACATTCAGACCTTTAAAGGATTATTAGGCTGATCTTTATGCTATAAATAATTGTTGTCATTTGCTTTTTAGTGATCAAGTTTTCATTTTTGTGCTCTTTCTGCTAGCCCTCTTTCTTACAGTGCCTATGCATAAAATTAACATCTGTCCTTTAAAATACAAATATCAGATCTCTCTTTGTGAAACCAGCCTGCTTGGGTTTTGGCAGGAAGGAAATCCCAGGAGAGGCAGTTGTAGGTGAGGGTGATAGCTGTCAAATGTGACTGTTCTGAGAGGCCAGAGTGAAGGGAGGGGTCACATTTCTGGCTCCAGCTTGGCACTACAGTTCCTTTGCATGTGTCACGCTGACTGGCTGTATTCTGACAGTGGGGGCTGTGAAACGATCCCATCTTGGAATTGAGTTGTTTGTGAAGGCAAACGTGGTCAGTGGCCTGGTCAAACTGGAAAATTTTGATGAAAGCTACTGCTTCTTCACCCTTACCTGCCATATTGATTGTGTCAGTACTGCCAAATTAAACAGTGCTGAAGAGCATTCAGTGGTGCTAAAACTTAAATTTTCTTGCTGTTAAAATGTTTTGATGGATCCTGGCAGGGTTTTGGCTCCATCCAACTAGCTGTCAGCTTGCTGATTCCCTGACAAATTTTGGGAATTGGCAAGGGAGGCCCATGGGCTTTTCCTCACCTGTTGATTAAGTGCTGTTTCCATTTTGGAGGGTAGAAGTTTACTAGTACAGGGCAAAGTTGTTCCATTCCAGTTGGTTTCTGGTTCCATTTGTTAGCATAAACTTGGTTCTCTGTAACTGTAAAGAAAAGTCAAAATGTGTTTTTCAACAGGAAAAGTAACTGGAATTTTAAAATGAGTTCCATTCTGGTAGCCTTAGGCAGTGACCTAGCGAAGAAGTGGTGGTGGAGTTTTCATGTTATTACTTAGCAGTATCTCAGTCTTGATTCTTGAGAAAACCATGTTAAGTCTCACATTTGTTCATGTTTTATCTACAATAATCCTGCTTGAAAACTAACCTTTTTTTTATCACAGTTGTGATCCTGACAAGGACACATGACTCATTTATTTTCTGGCATTGGGAACAAAAGGTGGTAATCCTGCCTTCTCACTTAGCACATTGCTTAAATGAAGAGTTATTAATCTTAGTCTTTAGAATGTGTCTCAGTTTCAGCTTGGCTAAATCCACTAAATTCTTAATACTTAAAATGCATAACCATTAAAATAATATTTTAAAGATCCCGTTATCATAGGGATTACTCTCTCATTTGAAAGTGATCATTGGCAAAATCATGACTTGGCTTTGCAAAGGAAGGTTTGGGAAGGGCTCTACCCACGCTTGCTACAGGCACACTGATGGCTAAAAAGGCCAATGCGAGATAGACAAGTCCAGCTGCAAAAGGCAAAATACCACATTAATAAAAATTACAGATTTTTCCTGTGAATAAATTCCTTCTGGTGTATTTTCTTCTTTGACATTTGGGGGGCAGAACTTCATCCAACACTTCCATAGAAAGAAGCCCCACAGAAACTGGGAATTGGTGATCCTAACATACAAATAGTTTTAGGATCTCCTTGAAGAACTTGAATGTCAAAAGGGTTTACAAGACAAGAAAACAATTTTTAAGGAAGACTAGCCTAAAAATTTCTGTGATGAATGTCCCTCAGAGCATGGTTACTGGGGAAAGGTTGGCCTTATAGAATCTAACATTAACTTCACCTTTAATTACAGCTCTGAAGATTACCTTCTAATTCATTCAGTCAGCCACTTCTGTGTAACGCCCCCATTTTTAGGTATGGTTAAAGCATCACTGATCCACTTTACTGCTAATGCAGCAAGGTGGCAATGACAGTTTCAGCGTGGAGCTGGCAATAGGGAAAGGTGAAAGAGCGGTCAGAGGAGAAAGCTATGGCCGAGGTCAGTGCCATGAAGTTAGAAAATATAAAAGCTGGAAAGATTGACAAAGACTATAGGATCTTTACTCAGATAAGCTGTCCATCTAAGGTGGGTGCATAAGGCAGACTGAGAAAGTATGGTGCTAGACTGATCTGCCTTTATATAGACAGTATACTAGAAAAAAAGGAACTAAAGTGAAGAGACAGCAGAAGGGACAGAAAAAGAGGATCTGGCAACACCTTCCTTGCTTCACATGGATAAATAGAAAATAAAGGCTTTGATACTTAATGCACATTCCCTTTCCCTCACAGCCTAAAACCCCTGACAAGAATGGCTCTGTCTGTGTGTGTGATTGGGGGAAGAAACTACAAGATTATTTCCGCAGAAGAAACATGCATGGTTTGCAGCTAATATCTTCCACAATAAATTAATTAATTCCAGTGTAAAATTGGGTGCTTTTAAGTCTTATGTGTCTCTTTAGAATGGAGTGTGTCTTTTGTGATTGACCTTGTTTTCTTTGGCTCTGTTGTTCACTTCAGAACTGTCAGAAACACAACCTTAATTATGTTGTTTTGTGATGTAATCCAGCATTACTAGTTTGCAAACAAGCAGAACATATTAACATCACATCTAGGGCTCAGTTTCTAAATCCTGTTTTTATGCTCTGATTTTGTGTCCTTGTATCACAACTGTGTTCAAATGTATTGATTTTACTAAGCAATGAGATAGAAGAAGGATCAGGCTGTGACTTTTCTTTGTATTTTAATGTAATTGTTCCTATGGCATTTAAGCTTTCAGCATGCAGATGCTATCTGAATGATGACCAGCCTTTCTTGGAATGATTCTTGCATGTTCTCAGGCAGCATGTGTTGGTACAAGGGAGAGGAGTGTCATGAAGCTCTTAAGGCTCAGGCCCAAGAAAAAACCTTTTGGTTTGAACATACCCATACTGGAGTGCAGTGTTGGCTCAGCACCAGTCAAGAGACCTCTTAGCAGTTTCTGGAAAACCCATCATAAAAGTGGGTATTTTCCCCTTCCACATCATACAAATCAGCTGCTCTTTCAAGTTTATCAGACCTTTTAGAGGTATTTCCCATTTCCTGTAGGCTCATCTGCTGATTCCTTCTATCAGCAAAGCGTTCAATATAAATGTCTCCATGAAACACAGTTTCCTGAAGCACACCTATGTATCTATAATAGAGCTTAATATCCCTAAATTTGTACTTTAGAGCAGGCATTTTTAACCCTTGAGTAAACTGAAGTTTTTACCCTAGAATACAATTTGTTTATTTTTGTTGGGGAAAAAAGCTTCTGCATATTCATAAATAGGGACATGAGAATGAAATAAGAAGATGTTATTTTAGACTTTTTATTTTTCCTGAAGATATCCTCATATATCTAAGGACACTAACTTATGTCACTGTATATACCTACCTCGTAGGTGGCAAAAACTGAGCCCTTAAGACTAAGCCCTCTTCATTCACAGAAGGATGTCAGTAGTGCATTTTGGAAGCAGTGAAAACAAAGCAGCTATTCTCCTTCGATTCTCAAATAAGATAAAAAATAGGAATTGATGCTTGAAAAATAAGTCTGAAAGTAGCTAAGATTATTTCTCTATCTACAGAAAAAGTTAAGTTCATGAAAATAGATATTACGCCTTTTTCAGCAAACAGATGTATCATAAATCATATTTTCAAGTATTTGTTAAATACTTAGTCCAAGCATAAAATTAGTAGTTTCCTTAAGTTAACAGATTGATTGATATGTTTTCTGCTGCCTTTTGCCTGTAGCTTAAAGTTGACGGAAAGAGGTAGCTTTTGTATTTGTTTTGAATCAGATCTATTTTGTTTTAGATGTATTCCAGCTGAACGCTTCCATTTGCCTTGTTTAATCCATCACTAATGTGAGGTTCTGTTATTGAGCTGTCTTGTTGTATCACAAAAGTGTGATTTTTATCACCCCTTCCATGAGGAGCAGAAAGCTGAAGATTAGTGTTCTGTCCAGAGGTTCAGCATTCTGATTGTCTTCCCAGCAGTAAAGAGTGTACATGAAAATTAACTCTTTTATGTAAAAATGTTTTCAGCCTTTCTCTTCTTGAATTTAGAAGTTCAAATATTCTGTTTTCATTACTTTTTCTAAACAGCATGATTACTGAAGGCTATGGAAACCTTAATGCCACAAACAATGCCCCACAAAAACACCACAAACAATGCCTCAAGAATGTCTAACCATCTACAGATGGTTAAGTAGATAGTTAAGTAGAAGGCAAAGACAAAAAGAGGGGTTGGGGGTGGTATCTAAGAGATGACATATCTTATTATACTTCAGCTGTTCGCGATGTAACTCAAATTGTTGAAAAAGGTGAGCTCAGACTGAGCCCTTTGCTCGATCTTCTCTGTACCTTGGCAATAGAAAGATGGCGTCATAGGTTGCCCAGAAAAGTTGTGGATGCCCCATCCCTGGAAGTGTTCAAGGCAAGGTTGGATGGAGCTCTGAGAAATCTGATCTAGTGAAAGGTGTGTCTGTCCACAGCACGGGGATTGGAACTAGATGATCTCTAAGGTCCCTTCCAACCCACACCATTCTATGGTTCTATGATCATGAGGGGTCGTGTAGTACCAGGAGAATAGACCATAGTGAGAGTCATGTCTCTGTACATACATTCTCTTGGTGAGCTCTTGGATCCCAAGAAGGAGCCAACCCACAATGTTTCTGCTTTACAAATTATCCTTCCATTTGGAAAAACAGTTCTGGCTCTATTTTGTTGTGCTGGAAGGCTTTACTTCACAAGAAGAAGCCTTTGCAGATTTTAATTGTCCTGGAAGCTGATTTTTCTGCCATATGCTGTTATTTTCTGTCTTAACCTGTGGTTTATATTTCTCCTTCAACTCACTCTTAACTAAATTAGCATTAAAAAGTATTTCTAGAAATCTGCTGGCTGTTGCATTAGTATTTCACAGTTGCAGATGTCACTCTTCACACCTATTGTTATCAATTATCTAAGCAACTGTACCATTCCTTGTCGCTGTAATTATTCTAGCTATGATCATCAAATTTCCTGCAAACATCCTTCATCCTTCTTACCATGAGGGTATCTTAAGGTTGTTTGTAGCTGCTCTACAAACATCTCTGCTAGTTTGTATCCCCCAGCAAAGCAAAACACGCTATCTGTTTTTGTCAGCGAACTATTTGGCATCTGAAATGATGGAGAGGGATTTTCTTAAGGGAGATAACTCTACAACATGAACTGGTCTACTCAGGGTAGAAATTTTCCATGAGATTGTACTTGTATGCAAGTACATAAGGTTTAATGTGGAATCCAAGTTATTTATTGAGTGGGATCATCCCGTGAGTGAGGTGGGATTCGTTTGAGTAGGCAAGAAGGTGCAGAAGAGCAATAAGGTAATGATGAGTCCTAGCATTGTAAGAAGTGATTGCAATGTCTGTTCTAGACATATGAAAGCATTTGGATGTTTTGGCTTTGGTGTGTTGTTGTGTCAAAGAGCACAAATCTCTCTGCTAATTGAAGGCTGAAGTTGCTGTTCTAGAGTATGTGATTTTAAAAATAGGCTCTTTTTTATTTTCTTCCCCCCCCGCCCAGGTTTAATTCAAAAAATCCCCAAACTCTCTCAGACTTAGTTAGAGAACTTCCTTACACTGCTGGTCTTGGAAGTTGAAAAGCTTTTTGACACTGTTGTCATGGTTCCGTGTTTCTGCTGTGTTAAGGTTTTATAAAGTGATTCTCTGTGATACTTGTCTTGTGATAATCATGTGCATTTCTTTCTGCACACCCACCCATCAGTTCATAAAGATCCAGAGGTATCAAATGTCTGAGATTTTGGAAAAGACAAGTAACACATTTTTTTAGAACACATAAGTTTCTGAGACCCGAAGATTTCCAGACAGCAATGGGGAGAGATCCAGAGCATCATATGTAATTGATTTCCCGTGGACATGGAGGCCATGTTCCAGAAAACACCTTCCTGAAAATTCAGGCCCCAATGGGCAGCAAAATTTGTCTTGTTTAGTGTGTTTTGGTTCATCTGGATTAGCTCTTCTGAAACATGTTCAGAGCTGTTCAGCAGTGGAGTTATGTGACAGATGCAAGTTCACCTTTAGACTGGCTTTTTTGGTGGGTAAGTTCTTTCCTGCTGTTGGTATAGATAACAGTCCAGGTGCTAGAATTTTCATCCCAGCCACTTCTATCATAAGGAGTCTGTATTGATCAGTAAAGGTGAAAGTGGTCATAGTTTTATCTTTCTTTTTGTTTTTTTCTTTTTTTTTGGTAAAATATTACAGAACATTATCATGCTGTGTACAACAGAAGTTTCTTCTCATACACCTGATTTTAGTATTTAGGTGTTTTAAATTTCAAAAAATCCTTTTTTCTGCTCAGAAACTATATGCTCAAATAATTTAATTCACAATACGTAAATTGAGATTAAATGAAATGGGTGTGTGGCCATTTTAATATATGAGGAGAGATTAGGGCATTATGTATGTCCGAAGAAAATTAGTTCAAAAGTTTTTCCATTTAGCTTGATTATTCAAAATGTGTTTAAGAGTGTGTTGCATATAGCATGCCATATTTCTGATTTTTCTCACAGCTGCAAGAGAATCCATCTGGTTAGAAAGAGAAGAGAGAGCCCGGCAACACTATGAGAAACATCTAGAGGAACGCAGAAAGAAGCTGGAAGAGCAGAGACTGAAGGAAGAGAGAAGGCGAGCTGCCGTAGAGGAAAAGCGAAGGCAGAGAATAGAAGAAGATAAGGTAAGAATAAATGTCATGAAAACACTTTTCAACTTGCTTTTACTGTAAGATACAGTACTATCAAACTTTTCCTGTAAGAGTTGAGCCAAAGAATGCAACATGAGCCATGGCCAGTCTTTTGCCACAGAGTGAGCAAAAGGATTTTTTTACTTGCACAAGTACTGCTTCTTTAAGTGCCTATTATGAGTCAAATGCAGTGAAATTGTTCATGCTTGGGTTAGTGTATGGAACTGCGCACACTTAGGCAGAAAAAACCCACAAACTGGGACAGGTTTGTATGGTTATGTGTTACTTCCTAGCCATTCAGTACAACGATAGTTGAGTATTGGTTGCCCTAACAAAACCTTTTAAAAGTGAGTGGGTAATGAAATATGCTCTTGGCTGAATTGTCTCAGTCTGGGAACTATGTCTGGTGTGATCCTGTGAAAGTCAGCTCATCCTTATGAGTTTTTTTGTTTCCTCTGTCTCCAGCTGTTCTAGTATTTAGTATGTGGGAAGTAGCACTAGGGTGTGTTTGTGTAGAGGCTGCTGTAACAGGGCCACTGTTTTTTCTCTGTAGTTCTGCAGCTCTCAAACAGATATTACCGTTTCAAAAATTCACTCTATTTTCAGATTCTGACTTATTTATGGATTAATTGCTGCTTAATCCTGTTCTAGTGTGTGTCTTAGTAGGCAGCACATGAGCTTAAACAAAATTCAAAGATGCCTGCTTGGTTCTGTCTGTGGGGATGGAGGGTAGCAGGGTTTGATGAGAAGATGAAGTTAAAAACCCAATGGTATCCCAATGTATTATCCTGCTGTACTCAAGGAACGACATGAAGCTGTTGTACGTCGCACAATGGAGAGAAGCCAGAAGCCAAAACAAAAGCAAAACAGATGGTCCTGGGGAGGAGCACTACAAAACCGCATTAATAACACAGGTAAAGAGGGAGGCTTGGTTTGCTGGCCAGTTTCCCTCCCCTGCCAGTTAACTGGAATTTATTTTGTTTCTGTTAAAAAGGAAGAATGGTTCAGTGTATGGTGTTTTAAATTGTTTGCTCTTGATCTTATTATTGCTAGCAACGGCATGTTTCTGACATTCTCGTGTAGCAGAAAGATGACAAGGAGAAATCTGAACAAAAGTTAAAGCTTGTTTCAGAAGTTGACTAATTATGTAACTATCTTGCTACAGCTTCTCGCTTCTGCTGCTTTTGTGTTGTTTGTGTGTGTATATGTGGGTGTGCTTGTGCTGTGTCAATCTTGTGATATGAGCTACTGTGGCAAATGCTAGCTATATGCCTCAAAAAGTAGGTCTGGTGGAAATGACCAAATACTGAGATTCAAATAGACACAAGGAAGAAAAGTTGTTCTTTGTAATAAGCTATCTGTGCCTTGTACAAATATTTTGGGAGATAGAAGTCCACAAATTAAGTTTAAGTGAATTTTAGCTATATTTGGCTCTTTTCCTCAGTTATCTTCTCTAACTTAATCTGCCAGTCATTATTGTGTATATGCCCTGTTGAAAATGAATCACACCCCCATAAAGAGAACTTTTCCTTTATTTACCACCAGAAAGTGGTACTTAAAGTTCTTTTCTTCCTATTCTGATTTCAATGTGTCCAACCTTTCATCAGGGAGGAAACAAAAGAGTTGATAAATAATGCTAATGAAAGAATACTAATGAAATCTTTATCATGTGTAAGTTCAATAAACAGTTATTTTTCATAATAGGTTACTTTTTTTTGCTTAACTCTGTATAACTTATTTGATTTTTATTTTATTTTCTGTGAAAAATCATTGTCTTGCATTCTGTCCCTAGGTTATTTTTTTGAATCATCATTCACCTTTCTCGATTTAGCAGGCCTGGAGCACCACTTCAGATCTCAGGGTGGTGCTAGAAAACCTGGTACATAATGCTGTGTTTTTTTATTCCTTCACCCTTAGCTAGTTCTCAGGAAATGAGATCATCAGTAACTAAACCACCCTCATGTAGTTGCAATGCATGTTTAACATCATGCTGATAGATTAGAACTGTTCTTAGTACCAGATTTTTTCATTATTATTTATTTTTTCTAGAGAGTTACTACTGGCTGACTCTAAAGATTTGGCACAATTCACTGAAATGAAGCATAATATTCTGTCTACTGGAATTCAAGGAGACCTAATTTGAATATTTTGTTATTTTCTAAAACCCTTTTGGTATACTGCATACACACAGGGTTTACAATTATTTTGCACATGAACACAGACACATAACCAGCTGCATTGGCTGTTATGTTGCTCATGGGTATTTAAATTCTTTTTTTTTAATTTTTTCTTTTAGAACAAAGCAATTTTCTAGGCAATGGATTGCATTTGGCCTATTCTATATTTATAGGATTCATATTGCTAACACTTATATGCAAATCCTCATGCTGAATGCCATTCATTTAAATAAGGTTCATTGACACGAGAAAGGTTGGCATGCCAAATAACAGAGGTGATTTTTAATATTGTGATTTGTCATCTTCAGAAAGCTGGTTTATGCAGTACATCATTTCTGTCAAATGCAGAAATTTCTTGGCTGTACTGATATACTAAACAGTTTCTCAGGGATAGATTAGATATAATCTATTAGATAGATCAAAATCCCAGAAATATTTTTCTGTTCTCAGGAAACTTGAGCATCCTGTATCCACTAATGACTGGTTCACACAGACTATTCTCCAATATATCCTGTAGATCAATGTAGGATAAGTGTGCCAGTCTACAGAGGTCTTGTTCTTAGTTTCAACATCTAGATTTCTCCTTTAAAAACCCATTTCTGAGTTTTATTCCCCTTCCAGGACCCAGTCTGCCAGTTTTGTACCCTCACTAAGTCATTCTAACATTAGACACAGTTAGCAAATGATCACATGGGGTAGGGGAGAAACTTTCTTCAACCCAACCAGTTATGGTGAATCCTATAGAACTCATAGATCTGAGGAGAGTATTTTTCATATACAGTATTTCTGTGAAAATATTTTTACACACAGTGAGTATACTCTAATCCACTAGGTCAGAACAGCTAAATACAATGTTTATGTACTTGTCATAAATAACCAATGGCAAGTAATATTTCAGCAACATCATCCTTAATTTTGTCAGTGTCCTGAATTTGTATCTTCTTCCAAAAAGAGTATGCAGACGTGTTTTTGCACACACAGAATATGAATCAGCAGAGCAGTTCAACATATGCTTAAGCCTCATTGCATTTCAGAATGGTTGAATGCTTTGCTGAGTAGTGCTGAGGGTCAGTATGTGCTAAAATGTAAACGAAAGCAGAATTGACTCTCACAACACGTTCTGAATGTCAGATTTCCAAATGGAAATTTGCTGTGGAGAATGTGTAGTTGAGGGGTTTTTTTCCCTCTGAGAGAGAGAGAACAGAAAGGACATAGCTGACCTGTTCAGCCCATTCCTCTCCTTCTGCTATTGCTAGCAACCTTCCTGTGACACACATATATGCAAAGTGTGTGCAATCTCTATTCTTGAAATAACTAGCACCCCCTCAGTAGGGTGCAGATGCTGCCTGCAGCAGTTGTGCAGGCAAATGATGTGATACTGCTCTAAAATGTAGAGAAAATAAAAACAAATTAAAAACCTGTAGTGTTACATGTGCCATGTGTGTGCATTACAAGTACCTTCCACAGAGACTGATTTTCTATAATCTGCTAAACTGTGTGCCATTTTGGATTAACGCACTGCAACTTCTTTCTCAGCAGGTTGAAAATGACTCTGTGGTGGGCAGTTTAGCACTTATGCGTAACTGAGGGATTTTTAACTAAATCTTTTAATTCCTTTTGTGCTTACCCTCACTTCCTCTGTGCACTGGTCTTCCCTTAATCTTTCAACATTGCATTGTCATAGTATTGACTGTCTGCCTACTAACAGTGCCCTCTCAAATGTCACCTTTTATTGAGGTGCTGAACTTTTTTTTAATGAATAACTTTGAGTTTCCAAGCACCCTGGTCCTTCACTGAAGCTTTCTATTGTAAGTCATGAGCAAACTTTTTCTGAGAACGTTGAAAAGCTTTAGATTGCAACCCATTGAACGATTATGAACAGAATATTTTACACATTTGAATCTTAAATTGTTTTGTGCCCAGTCTTTGAGTCGCCTATGCAACGTCTTCTGAGAAATCCATTCTATTCTGAAAGTTCTTGTGGTAGAGCAGGAGTGACCTAGTCCTGTTTTCCTCCTCCCACTAGCGAGCTAGGAACTTACACTATTGCATGTGGGCTGTCAATTAGCATTATCTCCATTTGTTTTAGATCGAGACAGGCGGTCTGTTTCAACAATGAACCTTTCGAAACATGTTGATCCAGTCATTAACAAGCGGCTCTCCTCCTCATCTGCAACATTACTAAATTCTCCAGACAGAGGTACAGTTTCAAAGAAAAAAAGCCTAAAAGAGCAGCAAGAAAGAATGTTCTATACTGATGTATTACTTTGCACATAAAACAGGCTTCTGAAGTCATTTTCTGTACTTCGTCTAAGTGGTAGTGGAAAGACTTCAAATGTGACAAGTAAATGGTTGAACATTTTTTCCTGTGAGAACAAATAATTCTTGTTTTTTAAAACAAGAGAACTTACCTAATAATCCTACTTTAGTGAATTATAAAAGCAGTGCTTCTGTCAGGTTTTTAGTAAATGAGGTACAACTACTGAAAGAATGCATCACTCCATAGTGCATGCAATCATGTGTGACCTTTTATTTGCATTAGACCATTTTGTCATTGTTTTGTTTTCCTTTCTTTTTTGGTAGTAGTTCTTGAATATCCAAGAAGCATGAAGCTTTCAAGCAGTTACTTTATTAAAATTTCTGGTTATTTTATTACCATTATTACCATTTTATTACCATTTATTACCATTATTTTTATCGAAGAAGTGTGGGTGTTCTTCATATTGTCTGTTTATTGACTTTTTGTGTCCAGTTACTTTTCAAAGATTGCTTCATTTCAGTGTACATTTTTGGTGTTTGCAAGTGTGCAAAAAATGATAAACCATCAAGCTTTTAAAAATTAACATAGCTGAATTGCTGCCTCTGTTCTGAGGATTTATGAGATTGAAGCATTGAGCTTTAAAGTTTTATAAAAGAATCTCTCTTGTGTAACTTGTGCAAAGAGCTTTACAGAAAAGTACTTGGTGAGGATTTTTTTTGTCCTCTGCTGAGAATGAGTGCTGTCCCCTTTCAACCCAGAAAAATGCACGTTTTTTAAAAAACATTTTTTAAATGGAATTTTGGTTGTGTTGCAAAACTGTTTGATCTATGCCATTATTTGTGTGTCTTAACTAAGGGCTAAGTGCATGCTTGAACGTGTGTATCTGGGTGATTTGGTGAGACTTGTTCATCCTAGTGGGCTAACCTAGTTGTAGAGTCTGGGTAACTTGTGAAAAATACAGTATTTCATTAGGAAATCATTTATTCCAAAAGACCAATAATTTCTTGATCTAAATATTGAAGTCCAGTCAGTTTAAAGTTTTTTAGCTTTTCAGGTGTGCAATATTTTTTCCAGATGGTTGCTGGTCTTTGCCAGGGGATGGTTTTTTGATGAAGGATCTTGGTGCTGTGAGCAGGCGAACAGCAGCAGGCATTAAGTATGAAGGAGAGTCTCTTATGGACTGTAACTCATTCCATTATAGGTTCTGCCACCCATTTCAAATTCAGGAGAAGTCAAACTGAATACTAAGCAGTCTAGTGGTGGGGAAAGAGAAGGAGTATGGAAGTGATGGCTATGTGTCCAAATGTTGAGGCATTCTTTGCCTGGCATTTTCATTAAAACAGCACAGAAGTCTTCAGAAACCCCTTGTGACTTTCACAGACTCCAAGACAGAAAGTAAATCCAAATGCTGTAAATGCTCTTCCTTGTGCAAAGTCATATACCTAAATCTAGTTGAGCCAGTGCCACCGGTCTCTCCACTGATTCAACTCCTTACGCCAGGTGCTTAAAGGAAGGCTCTAACTGCCTGCTCCCCATTTCACCTTCCGGAGGGCACCAATCATGCTTTGTAATACATACCTGCAAAACAGCAAGCTAGAGATGATAAGCTTACCTCCTAAGTGGCTTATAGCTGTCAACCAGAACTTGTCATCTATTAAGCAGCACCTTTTTATCATTTGAAGGACAGTAGTATTTTTTTGGCACAGCAAAAGACAAAAGTTTTGATTAACTAATTGCCTTTTCAAGTATAGGATTGCTATACAGCAATCTTTATTGCAGTTGTACAGTTGGGCAGCTAGAATGGACTTCTCATTATGCTTTTATGTTGTTGTATTAGTGAGTAGTTGAAACTGTAACAAAACATGAATGCACATATTCAAGTGGAGAAAGCTGTTATTGACCAATACATTTTGGTAATTGTGCTCTTTAAGGAGAGCTAAGCAAGGGGATAAGACTTTAGATAAGGTATGAGTTACAAGCTTTTAGTTTTCCAAAAGTTGTACCATACGTATTTCCTCCTGCAGTGATTTTTCTATCAATGAGATGATGGTCTCAATCGCTGTATCACATTTTTCTTCAACCTTTATAGGGGACATTCAAGGACTCCAGTATTGTTCACTGTTGAAAGAGCAGTTTTCTCCCATTTACTCCTCATTGTATTTGTCTCTGTATAAGCAAACACCATATTTATCAATGAGAATCTCCTTTGTGGTGCTCATCAGCAGGCCTGTTAAATCCCTGCCTCCCATCTGTTCCTACAACTAATCAGATGCTACTGTTTGCTTACTTGCAATTATTTCTGCTGCTGCTAAGACAACTTTCCAATATTCAGGTTGTATATCTTGAAGACAAATACAGATGATTGTAATCAATTCACTTTTGCCAGCTCCCTCTGACTTTGTGTGTTTTCTAGTTGCAAATTAGGTTATAAAGATCTTTAATCTGTTAAAAATAACCTGCTTGTGGCTGAGGGTGGGGGTACTTGCTCATCCCAGCAACCTTATCATGAATGTGCTTCCTGTGTGGAAACAGGGAGCAACGAAGACTGAGAGAGCTGGGGTTGTTCACCCTGGAGAAGAGAAGGCTCCAGGGAGACTTTATAGCAGCCTTCCAGTACCCAAAGGGGAGCTGGAGAGGGACTTTTAACAAGGGCATGTAGTGATAGGACCAAAGGTAAATGAAAGAGTCTCTTTCAAAATGAAAGAGACTAGCTTTAGAGTAGACATTAGGAGGAAAATCTTCACTTTAAGGGTGGTGAGACGGGTGGAACAGGTTGTCCAGAGAAGCTGTGGATGCCCTGTCCCTGGAATATTCAAGACCAGACCAGATGGACTTTGAGCAACCTGATCTAGTGGAAGGTGTCCCTGCCCGTGGCAGGGAGGTTGGAACTAGATGATCCTTAAATCCCTTCCAACCCAAACCATTCTGTAATTCTGTGAAACAGCCCTAAGAGTGGTAGCTTAACACAGCATGAGAACAAAAAATACTGCTTCCCCTTGTCTATCAGATGGTTTGAAAGACTAAATCTGCCACAAAGCCAAGGTGTATCTAAATTAACTCTGAGCTAAACCCATTATAGAGATTCAGGGAGACTTCACTCCAAGGTCCTGGCTAAAACTAGTTTGACACCTCTGAACCAGGCCTATTGCTTGTGCAGAAAAGAATGTTTTTGTTGGTCTCTCTTAGCTCACTGTTGTGCATATCAGCTAGCTTGCTCCCAAACACTGCCTCAAAGGGCTTTAGTTGGATGCTGTGGACACGTGATTGCTTCCAGTAGGTGATGTGGATATAAACTCTGCTGTGTTAGGGGCAAAGAGAATTAAACCATACTCAGCTTTAGGGCAATGGACATGAGATAGGTAAGACATGGCCATTTAGTGTTTTAAATCATCAGTCCCCTTGAGACCACTTCATCTGTGGGGCCTCCTGTGTGAGATAAGGCCTAGGGCTGGCCCGTGGGGCCATATTTACATTGTGACATTTACTTGTCAGCTGTTTGCAGCTGTACAGATAAACTCCAAGAAATAGATGGTATACAAAGCACTGATGTACTGGCCTAAAATTTCAGGGATTGCTTTCTGAAGTTGTGTGGTCTTTGTTAAACTACAATAGGAGAGTTTCTCCAGATTCATCCATTCTCCAGATTCATCCAATGTGAGACTTACCCAGTAAAGACCACAAAAAAAAATTTCTTGTCTTGCAACAGTAGCTTTAAACAGTGATCATACTGAGCATGGTGCCTGGAGATGAAAAGAAGCAAAGACATTACCATTATTGCATCCAGTTTAATGGTAGTTCTGTGATTTTTTTTTTTCATTGTTAAATTACAAGGTTAATGATAATGTGTGTGCCATAATGGAGGTCTCTGTAGGGTATTTTGTGTGTCTGTATGATCTGTACCATTGGAGAATGGAACCATTAATCACAAAAAGCTCTGGCAGTAGTACATTGTGTAAAGGACAGTTATGCAGAGAGCCTGCTGTGTTTGAGAGTCCTGTATTTCTATAGTAATGCTCCTTATTGAGTTAGCAGAATTTAGGGAAGCGATTTGAGAAGTGCAAAACAGCACTGAGGGCAGATTAAGCAATTATATTTTCATAGGATGAGATTGAGATCAGCCCCTCTTTTCATGAGGCTCAGCATGGAGTAGATTAAAGACAGATTCAGAGTTTATGGCTATTAAAAATGATGGATGTCTACCTTTAAAAATGCAAATTAATGTCAAGTTTATTACAGCCAGTCACTTCAATGACTTTTAGAGACTGAGCCTCATAAATTCAAGCTGCAAGCACCAAACTAAGCCCAATGAGTCATGAGATGTAAGAAGATCTGATTTCACTCGCAACATCAAGATTATTGCTATAGTGAAAGCTTACCATAATGAACTGCTTTGGGAACTAGTTAATATTTTGGTTTGTGATGCCCATTATAATACAATTTGTTGCATTGGAGTATCAAGGAAATATTTAAGTCAATACAGAAAATAATTTATAGGGCTCTTTTGGTTACTGCTTCACCATGATAAATGTTTACATAGTATTTAAGAAAAATAAGGAAAGAAATATTACAGGACAAAAGGACTATACTGACAAGCTAAATTTGTGTTAGGCAATACCAGGAAAAGCAAAGCAAGGGAATGATTACAGCGAAGTCAAGCTGTGGTGTGTTTTGACAGCAGACTAACAATGCATGAAGTTGACTCTTGTTTACTGTTGTACATGGAAAGTGGTCATTGGCAGGATATTTTGACAGAGCATTAATGATCAAATGTATTTACTGTATTCTGTGGCTTTATGTATGTATTACTGAGACAACTGTAGCTGATGAGTTTTGTATCTGTAGTTGAGGTGTGCTGTCCTTTTGCGATGCTTTGATAAAACCTCTTTGACACAATTCTCTGTATAGTAGTAAGCAACCTTTGTTGTTTCTAGCTAGGCTGGCAGACTTTGGAAGGTGTTTTAGTGTAACTAGAAGACTTATGTGTCTTATAGTTACACTCTAGCAAGAGTTTGGGAGACAAACATCTCTGAAGTCTCTATTTAGGAGACTATGTATTAGTCATTCCTAATACGGAATGTGGTAGATGTGCAAAATATCACTATTAATTTGATAACAATTTGCCATAATGCCACAGGCAGTAACAAAAATCAGATGTTCACATATTAGTGTTTTATAGGAATTCTTCTGATGAAATGGTGTAATAATAAAATGCAAACCAGTGAACTATTGTATGCTTTTGATCTCTGAAGGACAGTTTTAAGGTTTTGATGGTATGCAGCAGTAAGGAAATAGTACTAATACTCCTGCAGCATATAATTATTTGTGAAGTGTTTGATCTAATATCTTGCTTGTATGGTGCACGTTCAGCTCGCCGTCTTCAGCTCAGTCCATGGGAGAGCAGCATTGTTAGCAGGCTCCTGACGCCCACTCACTCATTCCTGGCCCGAAGCAAAAGCACAGCTGCATTGTCTGGAGATGCAGGTAATCCTTTAAGAACAGAGGCTTCATGTCTCAGACACTTATTTTTCCAGCTTCCCTGATGGATGTTGTAAAGTCATTGATCTAATTACGAGTGTATGGTGGCATCCCAGAACGAGGTTGAATGTCCACAATTAATTTGCATGACAGCATGAAAGCTTGTTTGTACAGTTGTTTGCTATGCCTCTCTCTCTTTCTCCTAACCCCTTTTTCTTAATTTCTTTTGCCTCATCATCAGTGCAATAAATGAATACAAAACGTGCAGGGCAACAACATCACACTGTCCATGGCTGTTTAAGGAAATGCACACAATGTTCTAAAGAGCTGATTCAGCACATCCACTGCTAAGACTGTGAGCTGCTTGCTGCAAAGGAGTTTCACCCCCTACCAGGGCACTTCCCACAGGGAGCAAGTTAGACTTGTATAAAGATAGGCCCTAGTTACTGTGCATTTAATACACATGAACTTAAATGTGCAAGTTTAGTCAGGTTATAATAATTGTAAAGTTCTCTGCCAACCCCAGAACAGCTCCCTGATGTACCCACTGAGGAGAAAATTAACGTGCAGAAATGTGATGATATCGCTAGGTGGTAACTGAAAGCCCAGGCAAAACTGTATTCCAAAGACAACTGGGGCATAGTTGCTTATCATGGATTTTAGACAGGTGACTGCTGCCTCTTCTTTTATCATAGGATGTTTTATAATCGTCCACTGGGGACTTTACCATTACAAGAATATATTGCTGGACATGCTGAATGTGTATGTCTAGGCAGGTCTTTCTTGTCTGATGTGGACAGGATTTTGATTCTAATTAAAGAACATGGAAGGTAAGAAGGAATAGAAATCTGCTAAGATTACTTTTAAAGAAGCTTTCACTTAAGAACTCTTATAACTAATTAGGCTGCAGTACATTTCCACAGGGGTGGTGCTGTAGGAGCAAAAATGTGGATGATATTCTGCAAATACGGGAATTAACAAGTACAAAATTCTTTTTCACTCTTCACAAATAATAGCTTGTAAAGTTGATACTTAATGTCATCTGTGAAGGAGGATATTGGAAGTTTAGCTTTTCATTAGAGAATAGTTGAGAAGGTAGTGTCTTAATTTTGTAAGTGGTTACTTTACCAGAGCAAGTGTGAAGCTTTTCATGACTACTGTTTATTCTGCACAATAAGCTCTAAACTGAGTGGAATATTGAGAAAGACTACAAATATCAGGAAAGACTGGTTTGTCAGTCTAAGGCAATTCTCTGAAATACCTTCCCTATGCCAACTGGGAACTGTACCACCCAGAAGAATAATCCATCTGCTCATTGTTTTCCAAGTATTATTGCAGATATTATCCTGCAGCCCCTTCATGCAGGATGCTTCCTGGAGGTTAATGATCAGGTGATGGCAATGGCTCACAGCTCTGCTCTGAGCACTCCACTTATCCCAGCCTGCCATTATTCTCTGGAAAATTATGCTGCCCTTTGGCTGTAAAGATAAATTACAATGCAAAAAATCCAAACCAGATTAAATATGGATTCATGTCCTTAAATTTTAAGTGAGCTATTAGGGACATCCAGCAAAAGAGCACGTCTGGATCTTTTTTTAAAATAAATCCTCCCAAACCAAAATATTTTTTAAATAGCTCTCAGAAAGCTCCACTGAATAGAGGTAATCCTGTTAGTATATGAATCACTGGGAGTGCTTCCTAAAACATTGTTTGGCAACATCACAAATGAAAATGAACTGCTTGTTTTTAAATACTTGCAATGTCATCCGTGGTGGTAACTTCAGATAATCAGCATGGAGAAAGGGAATTGAATCACAGAGATGGAACCCCGTGAATTAGAAACTCTGTAAAATATATATTATGCCACTGCCTCCTATATAGTTTAGACAACCTCAACCAAAACAAAAACATGAACAAAAGTGCCTGTTTTTTTGTTTCTTGCTTGTTTTTAAGTCAGTCATAATACCTCATTAAACCTAAATCCCTATAAACTATAAGGCAAGCATGGGTGCTGTTGCTGTAACACTTACATGAGACCCTCTTTATTCCTAATGTTAATCTCTTGGTGCAGGAGAATTTGCAGCATTAGTACTGTTAATTCTATGAGCTCTTCCTGTAACAGCAGCTGTACTGTTGTAAGACTGGAAGAATTAATTGTAAGTGGAACTGCATTCTTTCAAGTGGGCTCAGAGGGATCTACAGGCAAGAAGTATTGGTTTGTTTTTACCACAGAAACTGAGGATATAAGTTTCTCTTACTTGGAAAAAAAAAAAAAGATTAGGGAAGATATACAAGAGGCCCTATTTTTCAAGTAACATGCTAAAACTCGATTTAATGATTAGGAGAGACTAACAGCAGCACACAAATAAAACTCTGCAGTAATAACATAGTTTTTCCCAACCTTCTCCTTCAGTTAAATCAAGAGAAAGTCCAAGAACACTTTGCTGCAAGAAGTTCCCCATGATATGTTTTGCACTGTTACAGTTCTCTTAGAAGACGTACTCAGAATACTGTATATTTGACACTTGTTATTGTCAGGTGATCTTTCGGTAATAGTCTTTTTCCTTGTGCAGCCAAGAAAAACTGCCATCCTGGTTACTCAAATACTAATTTTCAAGTTGATTTGTTGTTGTCAGCCTGCTTTTTTTAATGTGCAAAAAGTTTGCCAATGAGAATGTATTTGAGCCAGTTGTTGTAGCATTATCAAGAAATATGATGGGCTAAAATATTCCTAAAAAGAAGGATTTTTAAAAACACATCACTTGCTAAAAATTGTAGACAACAATTTCATTGATTTCCTAGGTGAAACTGTTCTGTAATGTTAATGTGTTTTGATCTTTGTGTGGATGTCTCCTTTAATTCTTCTTCATTTCCAATGCAATTAATAGACATTCTGATTTTAGTGTGATTGTTTTCTATTCTGAAAGTAATTAAAACTCATTTCAATGCATCTACTAAGCTAATCAGTTAGACGAGCTGTTGTTTCCACTGCTTTTTCAGAACCACCAGTTGTATAAAAACTTAACAGGAAAACATCATTACTGTCTACTACTCATTATTGTGGCATACTTCTTAATGTTTTTTTTAAGGAAATTATTAGTTTACAAATGGAAAAATACAAAAGCACTTACTGAAATTGTGTCATTAGCTTGGCCAATACATGCAGTAATGTATCAAATGATGGTTCTGAGTTGAGAATTAGTCATTTCTCCATGTATTAATATCTTCTCTCTTTTCTGTCTTTCTCGGTTGTTTCTGTTCCTGCTGGCTTTCCTCTGTCATTCTCCAATGCTACTCTGTAATTAAAACTAATAAATAACAAAAACAACGAACACCGTAGTTATCCCCGTTTGTCCCCGTTCAGCATCTTGCAGCACCATCAGTCCTCTGTCCTACAAGGCCATGAGCTGTAGGAATTCAGGAGACCGAGCAAAACTTTACGCTTCTACTGATGCTGTTGGACGGAGGAGAACAACAACGCACCTTGCAGGGGTAAGTCTACCAAACGTACATGAGCTTAGTGTCTCATGCCACGACCACCTCGTTGCATTGCTTGTTAGGACTGGAATAGTTGCAGGGATACTTACTCCCCTCAGCGCTGTCCCCATCCCCTCCACTTTGTGTCATAGTCGGCTGGATTTTAACTGAAACATGCTGTTATGTGGTGGCACGGCCTGATTGTGCACCGAAGAATCCATGTGGGAAAACACCAATGTTTTCCAAACGCCCCTCTTTGCAGAGGAGATGCCTTAGCTTCTCATGAGGCATAGAGGTGGTTACAGTGAGTGTGCCGTGTTCTCAGGTGGATTCTTTGCTACGTTTTAAGGCCCAAGCTGATGTTGCAGCTTTTCCCTCCGTGGGGAACCTATTTTTCTCAGCAATCTGGTTTCACAAAGCCTGCAGAATTTCCTATCTTTTGAGGCCTCCAAAAAAATTCATCAGAGCCTCTAGAAGAGAGAGAGGGGAATGCATGCACTCATCTCTATACACAAGCACACAGAGCACTATCCCTTCATCTGTACTTTCTTAGGAGACCAGACTAGGAAACTTTTCCTCATTGAGAAAGAAGAGATTGGTCCAGAAGCATCGTTTGTAAGTGAGGCTTTCCACAGGTCACCTGTTCATTCTGAGTGATTTAGTAGCAATACTGTGACTGATCTGAGCCTTTTGGGAAAATCGTAACAGTGTGATAAAGGCGGAATAAATGAGTATTGACTGTGGTCCAAGCCAGTGGGATGCAGTCAGATCCAGTTCAGATATCGTTCACTGAACCTGAGCAGTTATATTTTTGTTTGTACTCTGCAACCTGAGTTTGTTCAGAGTGTGACAAGAGTTGAAGTCATTCCTGCAAATGATTGTGTAAGAGGTGCTTGCATTTTAGTTTAGCCTGATGGGCAAAAGGTCAAGAGACAGTGCTGCTATTGACATCCTTGTTGGAAGCAGTGTTAATCAAAGTGGCATGAATCATAGCCAGTATTTAATCTTTTGGGCAGATGATAGTGTATTGAAGTTTAAGATCAGGCATAGCACTGTAGAAAAATTTCCTAGAGTGTGCACAGTGCATCGCAGTCTCCAGGGCTATTGCTTTAATACCTCTTCCTCTTGAGTCTCTCTTGTTGCAAGTGGTTTGGGTTTCGGCTTTCCCCCCCCCCCTTAAATTAGAAAGAAGAAAGGTTGTTACTTTTTAATGGAGGAGATGATGTAAAAATTTAATATAAAATGAGTGAGGTAAGAGCTGTTTTCAGTAGCCTGTACAGTATGGAGAATCTTTTATTCTTCTGTGAACTTCTGTAGGAATTCAGCTTTTTACTTTGTTGGCATTAAGAAAAATTTTCTGATGGTCTGCTTTCAGTAATAATAAAGTAGATCCAATAGAGAGTTCTTGCTAGCAAGCCAAAAGTCTTGTTCATTGTAATGCATATATTCTGGTTGTGTATGCTTTGATAACTCAGCACATCATGTGCTCATTAAGTTGCTTTCAGCCTTTCTTTTCCGATTGTTAACCTGGTTTTCAGTTCAGGGGACGAGCATCGCAGAGCTCTCAGCTATTGAGGCGCTAAAGCATCATGGTACACTTTCTGCAGGGGTTGGGTTAAGCCCCAGCTGAGGTGGCGAGTAGCAGCCTCTGCATCATATTGGCTGAGTGGCAGCTCAATGTACTCTCCAGTATTCCCTTTCTTCACCTCCCAGAGTCTGAGGTCATTATTTCAATGCCATACATTTTTTCATTTATACTTAAATAGGGGAAATACATAAATGCCTAAGTTCTGATATATTCCTTCTTCTATTAATACAGACCAGAGCTGTAAGAGAAACGTTTCTCAAATTAGGATTTTATTTTTTTAAAAATTAAGAAGGAAAAAGGAAATCACTACCATGTGATTAGCACCATGTACTAATGGTGAAATCATAGAAGAAAAAAAAGAATAGGATAACTCTTGTACCACATTTGAGATCTTTGAGGACATCTGTGGCATTCACATGTAAGCATGAACACAAAAACTTGTGTTATATGGGAAGATTGTGACTAAGTATGAGTCTCTGCAGAGGCTTGTTTGCTCTTTTTTCCAATAAAATCCTGGATTTATGGGAAGTAGTGGAAGGTGCGCTGCAGCAATCAGCAAAGATCAAAGATGTAAAAATAAGCCTCTGCAAATTAGCCCATTACATCTTAGGACAGTAGAGAACGATTAAGAAAGATTCTTGCTGTCAACTGCATATTTACTGACAAAGATGGTGTCAGGTTACAGGAGCTACATTAATGAACTTGTTAAACAAGCTGTAGAAACTACTGACTCAGCACGGCTTTTTATCAGCCCCCAACCCCTCATTCTTAACTGAGCTTGCTTGCTTTCTTTAGCTGTGTGAACTCTCGCTTGACTTTGTCTTTTTGTTTGCTGAGCTATAGACTGACAAAAAAGAAAAGGAGAGAGACTATTTGTCATCCAGCTTCTCAGCCAACTTTAAAGGAGGTCATTTTACTTCCAACCCCAAAGGTAGATCACCAGCTCCCTCTCCAGTTTGGTAAGTCAAGTACACACTTAGCTGGAGATGTGCTATAGGCAGCTCTGATTGTTCTATTAATTAAATGTGAAGCAGTGCAAACTTATTTGGTGATGTAGATGTTTTCCCTCTGCAAAAAAGAAAAAAAATCCTACTTTTAAAGAAATATTGCTACTGCTTCTCTGAGGAAGGGGAAGTGGGGAGGAAAACGTGATTTCTTCCCTACTGGCTGGGCTCAGTGCTCACAGATATGGGGAGCTGCAAAGAGAGGCATTTTACATGAAACTAAATCAGTTGTGCCAGCAGTCCAGCTTGATAGAGAAACAGAGAGATGGTTTTATTTTTAGCTACTGCAGTTGTAGAAGTGATATGTAGGTGGAAACCAACATTGTCACTCTTTGATTACACAGGCGTGCGTCAAAATCTTTGCCTTTTTTGCCTGGCACACCCAAGCAGATTACTTCCCCACCTGGTTCCTCCAAAATTTCCTCTGCTCAGACACGCCCTCCTTCTCCTGGCAACATCCGGCCAGTCAAAAAAGAGGTCAAGCCAGAGGGTGAGAAGAAAAGACCGGAAAAAGAGGCTGGAAAGTCCGATGAGGAGAGGACAGAAGAAAGTAAAGGAACTTCAGCAGATGCTGGAGAATCTGCAAGTCAGGAACAGCTCACTGTTCAGGCAGAGCCCACTCAAGGTAAGGAGAGATCTTCCTTTGGGTTAAGGAATGTGTTCAAGTCTCTTATGTTCTTCCCTCCCTTTCTATGCAATGATGTAGCTTTCATTAGTTTTCTGTCAAATTTTAATTTAAATTATTCAGAACACTCCTGCACATGTATGTTATGAGGGAATTGTAAACAGGTTGAAGCCCTCCTACTTCTAAGTCAAAACAACATGCAGAGCTACCTCACACAGGGTGGCTTCACAGGCCTCTTTCTGCCCTTTTGGACTGGAATTTTGTCCCCCATATCACAGCACAGCTTCTTTACAAACAGTTGAAGTAGAGTAATAATGATCTGAATACTAATGGTACAGGAAGCCACCACATAAGGTACATTACAACAATAAATGAATATATCTGTTGGCCGTGAGCATGTAAAGGAGATATAATTGCCATGTTAATATGGGTTTTTACTGCTTTTCTGATAATCTTTGGCCTGCTTCCTCTTAAGGAGAAAATTTCCTTTTAAAACTATTTCAAGGATGCCACTGGGATAACTTTGCAAGTGCTTACAAGTTGTAGTTCCCCAGTACAAGGTGCAGACCAGAGAAATATCATCATGCTTTTTTGACAGTTTAGTTCAGGAGGAAAAGGCTCTACTTCTTTGCAGAGTCAATCAATATTTGAATTTGTGATGAGGTCTCTTAGTATTGAAACAGGTTATATGTGATAAAGGTATTAAAAAGTGAAGTAGTCTGTATTCACAGCAAAGAATACAAAAAAGAATACAAAGTGGAGATGAGTGAAAGAAAAGGATACTGTAGTCAAAGCGGGGAGCAGCACTTCAAATTGAATGTCTTTTCCCAAAGCCAGAGGAGGTGGTGGTTGGAACCAAAGATGGAGACCTCAGGAAAAGCATTTTACATGTGAGGTTAGAGGACAGGCTTTGTACTGCAGGTGGAGGCCTCAGCTGCTGAAACTTAGTCACTGGTTGCATTCAAGAATCTAGAGATGTGCAAGTATGGCATTTGGGGCTTAGAAGAATGTTGCTGATTTTCCTGGGACTGTGTGTTGCAAGTGAATATAGCTCATTTCTTACAGTTAATAGCACTGGCCTTTAACTGGTCTGGCTGAGCTACCTGCTGGAGGAGCCAGAAGGTCAGCAGGTAGCAATTGCCAACGAAGCTGTTCAAGCTTTTGCAGGCAAGTCTTACACAACTTTATTAACACCAATGAAGTTTTAAAGGTCTTTTGGGTGTTACCTTTTCTGACAGCAGGACAGGTGTGCNGATTTTGTGTGATCGAATTACTTGCCTTTTTATATTTGAACATTCCAGAATTTTCCGAGTTCCGAGCTACATCTTGAAGGTTAGTCGAGGTCGAGATTGTTTTCTGGAGTTGGGCTGAATACCTGTTTTGGTAATGAGAGAATAGTGCTCTGGTGCTAAACTGTGCCAGCTCACCTGAGAGCTACAGAACAGGCCCTGGCACTCTTTAAATTACTGATGTAGTAATTTAAAATTTAAGTTACATTTGAAGTCAAGGTGAAAGCCCTGAAGCAGTTTTAGAAAGACCTGTGTATTTTCTAGTTGATAACAGAGAAGAGCAGAGGGGTCAGCAGATGTGAATTCAGCACGGAAAGCAGATGAATTTGTTTGACAAGGTATGGAGGGGGGAATCAGGGAGGAAACCCCTCTTTCGAAGTTATTAATGAGGTGAGGAGACTCCTATCACATCCCAATGGGTGGTTAGATATGTAGATTTAAAACCATCTCCTAGCTGTTCCTTATGACTTACTTTACATGCATATTTCTAGGATCAGAATCTTATTCCATTGACACTTCAAAGTCTTCCCTATCCGTGTTTGTCTGCATTACTGGATGTGATTAACATGGGAATGCTTTCTCCAAATAGCCTGTGTGTTGGTAATGATCCCTAGTGCCTAGAGAAAATCTGTGGTTGAGGCACTCCATACCTGGGCTAGAGAATGCCAGGCAAACTTACAGAAATGTGAACTAGTCTTTTACTTGAGAAAAACTTGTAACATCATCTCTGCCAAGTGGACAGAGCTGGCCCTGAATAAAGAATTGATATGAAGACACTACTAAAATTTGAACACAAGCTATAGTTCACCAATAGCAGCAAAATTCATTAAGATACTGTGCTCTGATCCCATGAGTTGCCTCAGGTTGAAGTAGCTGCAAAATTGATGATAGCTGGAGTCCTGCCCTTAGCCCAGATCACTTCAGACAGTTGATGTTTGAGATCACCAAGTCACCACAAGAGACTGGCCTTTCACCAAAAAGTCTGGCTCTGCTCTTTGGATGTAGACTCTCAGACAGAAGAAAATATAATTTCACAATTTTTCATTTCTGCTCTCCAAATAGAACTGAGCGAACTTAGGAAATGTGATGGTAGGGACTTGCTGAGTCAGCATAACTCCTGTTGAGCGCTTGTCAACATTTGTTCCATTGACAGAAAAGTTGACTTACCTTTTTAACAACAGCTGCTTTCACATATCCTTCAAAAGCAAACTTCCCTTAAGGTATATGATCCTTGAGCACCTAGAAATGTCTTCGTCCTCTGGGTCATTTATAAAACTACATAAGCTTGAAACTATTTTACAGTGTATTTGAAAATACTTTCTGTTCCTTTCAAAAGAGTGATGTCTTGGCTACTGGGTCTGTACATACTAGGTTTTTTTCCCATCTGTTTCATGCAGCCAGCCCATCCCTACCTCCTGCTCCACCAGCTCTTGCTCCACCCCCAGCACCGCCCAAAACCTCTGCAGGTACGACTGACCCTGAAGAAGCAACAAGGCTGCTGGCTGAGAAGAGGCGCCTTGCCCGTGAGCAGCGGGAACGGGAGGAGCAAGAAAGGAGAGAGAGAGAAGAGCTTGAAAGGTAATTCTAGACCTCTCCAATGAAGAAGGTACATTTTTAGAAGCTTCCTGTATATATTCTGCTGTTATATTGTATCTTCGGGGATTAACAAAGCTGTACTTGTTTGTTCTAGGTAGAGAACTCTGTAAAGCTGTTTTCAACTTTTGTGATTGGCATAATGTCTCTTACTTTAAATTGTAAGATCTCTACAGGTAGTGTTAAGTCTTGTGACTTAAACCTCTCAGTTTTCTCATTTAAAGTAAAGACACCCCCCCTGCAGTTTTGGAGGGTAGTTATTGCATCTCACTTTCTACTAGCAAATGAGTAGCCCATCTGGATACTTATGACTGTGGCTACAGCACAAGTTGAGTGCTTTTTTAGAGGAATACCATGCCTCTGGAATTTGCTGGACTTCTTGAATAGCTTTGCTAATAGGAACAAGGCTGAGTCAGTTAAAATAGGCAGGCTTTCCAATAGGCTCACAATATTGACCCTCTCAAAAAGAGTTTTAAAGAAAAAAGCTGCTGTGGCGTAAGAGTAACATGGTGAATAAATACTAAGACTGAAAGATCAAAAATAAGAATTAAAGAATAATCAGCTTTTACAGTGAAAGGAGTTTCCAGTGTCTGCACAATGCTTTCATAAACAAACTTGGAAGGCTTGAGGCCAGTGACGTAATGCTGTTGTGAGTGAATATTGTGAATCTTCAGTGAGATAAGGCAGTTGTGAAGAGGTTCTGTCATACCTTATATCGCTGAGATACAAAATAGAAGCTGAATTGCTGTACTGCTAAGAATAAAGGAATGTGTATAGGAAATAAGCCTAACTTAACTCCTGTGTTGGTGGTCTCTGGGCAAATTATTTCTGAGGGAAGAGACCTTGTTTGGAGTTTAATGTATTAAAATATCAGGTGAGTCATGGTCAATAAAGTAAATGAAAAAGCTACTAGAAAATGAGAATAACATGAAAATGTCATTCTGAACTGTTCAAGATTACATCTTGAATGTTGAGTTTTATGGTTTTTTGAGATAGTAAAATCAGTAAAAGTATGAAAATAAGAGCAGACAGACACCAAGGAAGGTCACAAGTGCAGAAGGCTCCCATATGAAAATCTACTGAACAGGTGAGGATTCTTCAGCTGCCCTCGACTTCTGAGTGGAGATATGATAGGCTAAAAAATCCTAAATAATTTGGGTAATATCAAAAGTGAAGGGGAAAAGTTACTCACTCCCATAGTACAAGGGTGAAATGCCATTAGGCTAGGTTAGGACATAACCAAAAATTGGGAGAATTAGATACTTCTTTTAAATTAAGGAATCATTGCCATGAGATAAGATAGGTGCCAAAAATACATACTGTTTAAAAAATATGATTATATGAAATTGCAGAAAGAAGCATTATGCAAAATGTATTAGTCAATGATACTGTTTCTGACTCAGAATGTATGAGAGTCATAGTCCAGCACGCATACGCTGGAGAAGTATTGGTATTGCCTTGCAGGGTTTTTTATACTCCATAGGGCTTCATGTTTGGCCTCTACAGGAAGCAGAACAGACAACTTAGGAATGAGACAGTAGTGCACCCCATATCCAGTCGTTCTGTAGCGTTGAATCAGGACTCTGGTGGTTTGGGTTCCCCCCTCCTTTTATTACATTTTTTCTTATGCTTATTTAATGATTGCAGACAAAAGAAGGAGGAGCTGTCACAGAGGATAGCTGAGGAAAGAGCTCGACGAGAAGAGGAAGAAGCTCGCAGACAAGAAGCAGAAAAAAAAAGGAAGGATGCAGAGGAGGAGCGGGAAAGGGAAGAACGGCTGCGCCGCCA
Organism: Pachyramphus minor; assembly: GCA_013397135.1. Lineage (NCBI taxonomy): Eukaryota > Metazoa > Chordata > Aves > Passeriformes > Tyrannidae > Pachyramphus > Pachyramphus minor. The sequence continues at coordinate 355,936 of VYXB01008214.1, read as the reverse complement.
GGCAGAAGAGAGAGAGCAGAAAGAGAAAGAAGAGATGGAGCGCATTCAGAAACAAGTATGCTCCCCTTTTGGAATTTTTGTGCCTGTCTAGTTGACACAGAATTTGATGAAGTAGCACCTCTTACACACCACCTAGATTAGAGCAATACCTAAAATGTAAATGCCATCTATAAAGTGAATAGTGTTGAGGCAGAGTTCACATATTTCTACTTGACAAAAACGTGTGGTAGGGAGTTGAGTTTTGTTTTGATTTTCCCCTCCTCCCTTTAGATTGTATTTAGAACAAATCCTTTCCTATTCTTGATTCATGATGAAAAAAAATCAATAGAGTTGTATTGGGGAATTTCAATTAGTGATGTTATACGAGAGAGTTCTTTGTCCCAGCACTTACAGAAAGTCTAGATGCAAAGAGTTGGAGACACAGTACTGCTGAGTTCTAATCCTGTGCCAAATATTGCTTTTGTGTGGGGCTAGTGGGAAGGGCTAGTTTTGATAACTTTAATAAAACCCATCAGAACCTTTACCTGGTGCAGTCCTCCTGAAATCAGAGCAGCTGTAAAAGAGAGTAAATAAATGAAAATTAAGTTTTTCAAGTGCTTTCATTTTTGAATGGGCAAAATGTTGATTTCCTGACTTTAGCTGTGTTAAGCATTCTAGATAGGATTCTTCTCTTCTTGCATGTGCTCTTACCTTCTTGTGTGGGCTTTATTGCTCCAACATCCAGCACTTAAATTTTCTTCATAGACATGAGATTTTCTTCTGGTATATAAATGTATGCTTCTGATAATAAATGTTTAAATGATTGTGTTAGTGAATATGGCTTAGAAACTGCATTCTTCTGTTTCAGAAGGTGTGTGTTACTTTCTTTGAAATGTTAACCTGAGGTTTAGCTCAGTTTAGCACTCAGAGATAGCGCCATGGCCAAGGATATTACAGCTGTAACAAATGATCTGTTGCAGTAGTTCTGTCATACAACACTGCCACTGTCAGGGAGCAAGGTATTCCAGACAAGTTTTGCATTTCATTAAAAACAGGAATGGAGAGTTTGTGCAAATGTACCTGCTTGTCCTCGGTCTTGTTAAGGAATTACTCTGTTGGCCAAACAAAACATTCTGCTACTGTTGTTTCACTCTCAAAAACAGCTCAAAACATCAGTCTCTTTAACATTTTTCTGGCTGCTGTTTTAATGCTGAAGGCTAAGAAATGTATTCCTTATTTGTCATCTGGTGCTACAGAACAGGCACAGAACCAAATATGATGTGTGCTCTTTAGTTACATTCTCTTAACGCTACGCAAAACATTGAGATTAATCAAGAAATGTGCAGTTCAGCCTGAAAAGACTTTTGGTGCCTTGTAAACCCCGAAAGTGTCTTTTCAGGGTGTTGAAGATATGCATAGTTAAGCAGAGAGTGTAAGACTGTGCTTAAACAGTAAATTATTCCTCACTTCTTTTTCTTTTACCATCAACGTAGAAAGAAGAGGAAGCTCGCCTACGGGAAGAAGCAGAGCGGATTCGATTAGAACGTGAAAAGCATTTCCAAAGAGAAGAGCAAGAGCGCCTGGAAAGGAAGAAGGTAACTCAGTACATGCAGAGAAATGGTAATTGGTTTTGCCTTAGCAGTCTGCTTCCACCTCAGTAGTACAAAGTTATCCATGATATAAATGTGCTCTCAGAAAGGCTGAGGTCCTTACTGGCCTGATGTGAGAGTGGGGGGATTATTGCCAGCAGTAATAAATAATTCAGCTTTTTGCAATAAACAGATGCAGCTGATAAATGATAAGCAGTTGTGGTTTGGGAGAGATATATTCAAATTAATGTCAGCAAACACTATTTTACCCCTTTACATTTCATTGTAGAGGCTTGAGGAGATCATGAAGAGAACTAGGCGTGTGGAAGCTGTAGATAAGGTCAGTGCTGCTACTTAACATGTAAATACTGAACGTTTCTCTTCTTTTCCCTAGTGCCATTTTTAATTTACAAAACTGTGCTTCCTTTATAGAAACCCAGTGACCAGCAAAATGGACATATATCAAAGACAAATATTACTGGAGAAGCAGGTATTGTGTTTAACTGTGTCTTGAGCACAACAGGTGAATAAATGCCTACTAAGCACAAGGACTTGAGATACAGTTCTGAAACTTGACACATTAATTGCAGTAAAGAAAACCATGAGAGTAGTATAACTGAAATCTTAGCAGACATTATTTATTTAGCCTTTCTGTATGGGTAGTTAGCCATTATTAAATGAGTCCAATGTTTTAGCAACTTTGTCACATTGGTGTTTAACAAGAGGAAGTTGCTTAATGAGTTTAATTATTTATGAAGTGAAAAGAAACAAATTATTTTGTGATTTGATGGCAAAAAAACCAGATTCTACAATTTCTTTTTTTTTTATATTATTTCATATGCGGTTGTTTCAGATTTACTCCATTTTCTTAAAAGATTATTGCATCAAAACAAACTGTTCATTATTCTAAACATCTCTCTGTGATTTTTTTCTTTCACACCTGCTGACTTATTCCCTTGGTCTTTATTTCTCTTTTTAACAAAATTGAAGTGCTAGAAAAGCTTAGTCTCCTTGTCACACCCACGCTCTTGTTCTTTTCTTCTGTTCTGTTGCCTCTATCTTTTTATTTCATTTTAGGTAAACTTCTATATAAGACTTTAATACTTAAAATAAAGGAAGAAAAATAAAACGTAGCTTATATCCAGCAATCACCAAGTGTCAGTTAGCACTATTTAAAGATACTGAGGTCAAGCTATGAAATAGCTTACCCTATTGTAGCATAACATATTAAATGACATTAATCTTTTTCTCCTTTGCATTTGAGTTGAGTAACAGGGAAGACAGCAGTGCTGGCTGATGGATGACTTTTGTGTTGTTGTTTAAAGTGAACACTCTAATTAGAACTGTCAGGAAACATTTTGATGCAGATGACATGTGTTTAGAAGTTTTTTGTTTACATATTATCTTGGGGGGAAAAGTTTGTGAGCAGCTGATACAGAACACATCTGGGATGCCGTCTTTGTATGTGGGCACTGTTGAAGGTGCTATAAACCATTTAAGTAATTCCTGAAATTATAAATGGTTCTATAACCTTTGGCTAGTGCTTTGCCTCTAGAGATAGAAGACAAGTAGTTGGTTTCCTAAGGCAGAGGAGACTTTGGATCTTCATTTCCCCAGGCCCAAGGGAAGACTGGAATCCTTGAGTGACTGAATAAAGACAAAACTGCCCTCACCCTCAGGGCTGCTCTACTGTTTGGCTTTGCATTATCTAGATACGACATTGAGTTAAAGATATGAATTAATGGACATATTCCAGCCACCTGAGTTTCAATATTACACTCTAACAGACCTCTGACTATACACATACATGAGGTTTTTAAAATTTTTCCCTAAGTCTTACTGTTTGGCAAAACTCTAGGAGACCTTTATGGGAATGGCCAAATCACACAATAAAACAAAATCCAGCACCTTTTTGTCATTTGTTTGGCCTCTGCTTCAAAATAGGAAGTTGTTCTGCATTTCTAAAGCAGAACAACTTTTTCTTCTGCTTTTTTTCCCCTGTTATTCCATTTGTAGAAGCACAGAAACCTCTCTTTCTCGTGTCTTCCATATAAAAACTTGCCAAAGATGAGACTAAGATTTTCAGTATAGAAGACTTCAGCCCAAGCATTTAGAGCGTAGTGAAAGAGAGCAGCTGAAGGAAGGGCTTATCAGATGAGGGTTTGGGTAATGGATAAATGTGTCCAAGCCTATGTGTACTGAATTGTCCTTGCAATTACTGTAACAGATGCATGGTGCAATTGCTTCCTTTTACTGACTTGTGTGTGAATTAGTGTAGACACAATACAGAAAGCTATAGTTGTACTTTAAAACCGAGAGGCAGGCCAGTAACATCTATTACATGACCTCGGCATGAGGACCAGGATAGTCTAATTTTATATTGCTCTCTGCACTGTTTTATAGTAGTGATTTGGTACTTGTTGAAAGAAGTATCCTTCCCGATGAAGATCTTTCTCCTCTTGATTTCCTTCTGGGTTACTGAAACCAAGAAATACCAGTGTACAGAATTGGTGATGTCCCAGTGTTTTCCTATTCTCTATTGCTACTTAAGAAGCACCAGCATAATATTCTATCAGATGCCAGGCTATTTTGACCACGGGCTCATGCGTTGGAATTGTGCATATTGTTATAAAATGTTTATTCTTGTTCACAAAGATACAGCTTTGAAATCTGTGACATTTACTTTGGACCTGAAACAGAGCTTGTGTGCCCAAAAACTCAACAAAAGAGATGGGAGGGGAGGGTGGAATGGAGGGAGGGAGGGAGAGGTGTGGGAACCGTATTTTTTAAAAGTTCTAACTTGTCTTGGCTGTGTTGGCTTTTGTAGAAAATTTTATACCCTGGTCTGTGGGTAGGTGCTGCTGCTTGTATTCATGAAAACGTGTTTTCTCTCTCCAGTCACAGCCAGTCCTGCCTCTCCCTTGGAACCTGCAGCAGGACCTCAGCTTCCGCATGCAACGGAATCTCCGCGCAACGGGACACCCACCGCCTGCACACATGTGATTGTTTCACACCAGCCCCCTGTAAATGTGGACAGGTAAGAACATTGACAAGTATTGGGAGTGAGAGTGTTTAGAAGATGAAAGTTGCTAGAGTAATAAATTACATTCAGATCCATGTGTACATTAACTAAGTAAGAGTTCAATCCACCTTGTTTCCTGTTTTTGGGGGGTTTTTTTCCTGTGTTCAGAAAAGAACTTTATCATCTTTCGCTTAGCAGGAACCCATTTTTGCTAACTGATAGGGAAGAATTCTGAAAAAACACAGCATGTTCTTCGCAGTGTTTGGAACAATATGTGTTTGCCAGCAATTATTACATTGATTGAAATTTAATGGAAAAGGCAAATTTTTTCTGTTCCTTTCCATGAAATAAGCTTCATAAAACCCACTCTGGATTTACTAATTTTTTTATTAGAATAATGGACACTGTGCCTTCAGCCTAGATGTTTCGATTTCTGAACTGCTTGAAGTATTAGCAAATTTTGTTGTAGACATGTCCCTCATGTGAGATATAGAACTAGTCACTTTGGTTGTTCATTTAAAAAAAACACATTTGTTCTCTATAAGGACAGTTTGGAGAGGCAGATATTTAACACTGGGATCTCTCTGTAACCGTGAAGCAAGTCACTCAGACTTCGAGAAATTGTTGAAATGCTCGAAACCTCAGTGTTGAACCAAGTGACATCTGTTACATAACCATGAGCTGTCAGTTCATGTCATTACTAAAATTACTAATTTCAGTAATGCAGAAAGCCAAATAATCCCATAGCCCTTTCATGTTTTATGCAGGACATGCATAATATGCGTGGAAAAACTTGAATGTGGGAAGCTATCATGCAGTCTGTAATGGACAGTCTGCTTCAGGGTGTGATTGGCACTAATTGAAGGAGGAATTTGCCCTCTCTTGATCTCTCCATATGCCTGGGGGATATTAGCCTGCTGTCATGCTGACAAGGATGCTCCTGCTGAGAGAAGTTCTGTCAGTGACACTGAGCACTGAGATGCATTGGATGAACTGCACAGAGCTGCCTCATAATTGTCTTGGGCAGTTATTAAATGTTAATCACTCCAAGCCTTACATGTACATTGATGTTGGAAATACAAAATGTACCACGCTAATGAGTGCTGTCCTACAGCATTAAAGTCTGTGTGGAAGCAACCTCAGAATGCCCACAATGAAGAATGAATAAATGAGACTGAAGAACAAAAGTAGGAAGTGCATGTGGAAGGCTCTTGAAGGGAAAACTGGCATGCCAGGTTGGGATATGGAGGGACTCTCTGCTTCAGTGGTACATCCACAGTGACTGGGAAGGCAAAGCCTGAAGCACTTGGTAGTGTCCCATAGATTTTATCACATGGTAAAAGCCACAGGTGCCAACACCACTTGTGTACTGTGGTTGTCTGGCATCCACATATACCTGACGCGGTAGCACACACACAAGAGCAGTGGGTGGAAATTGTCTCTTGTGTGAGCACCTCACTCCAGCCCCGAGCAAGATTTGACTTTTGTCTGAAAAAGACTTCATCGTGTTTTAACGACAAGATAAATGAGATTTCTAACCAGAACTTAAAAAGGTGTTACCCTGGGGGACTTGTGGCATGCACTTGTATGAGCAGGAGAAGGAAGCAATGGAGAAGGTCTTTCTGAGGTGGCATCTTGTTTGAATGGGGCTGGCAGCTGTAGTTGAGGTCAGAATATTTCTAGCTGGGTCACTCCCCAGACAATGCAGATGCTCTCTCCCTTGCACTGGTAGTGCTGAAGAAGGATGACTTGGAAAGCTACTTGAGGTTTGTGTGAAGATAACGAGTGTTACTCTGGAGCATAATAGGAAGTTGCCTGACAACACCATGTGCTGAGCCTTCACCCCTCTTCCTCCCCATCATGTCATCCATCCTGTTTCAGCTCTGTGGCTAGGATTCAGTTGGAAATAACAGGCTTGCTTTTGTAGTCAGCAGTGCAACGCAACTGAGGAAAACCTAAAAAAAATTCTCACTGAGAGAAGACAATGGATTTCACATGGATATTTCATTATTCTCTGAGGCTACCTTTGATGAGCAGTACAGATCTTGTTTTGCTGGAATATCATTTTACTGATAGACATTTATTGCAGATGGTAGATTGGTGCGGGAGCCCCTGGTGGTCTAGTGGTTAAGGATACGGCACTGTAACTGCCGAGGCCCGGGTTCGATTCCCGGTCGGGGACACTCCCCGGGTAGGTGGAGCCCGTTAGCCCTGTAAGGCAATCCACCTACGTCCTGAGGACCTCGCTGCCACTGTCCAAGCTCGCTTGGCCCCGGCAGATGAACCTTAGGATTAAAGGGTGGGCTCAGTTCTGCGCACACTGTGTCCCACCTAAAATAAATCCAATGCGCAGGCTGGAAGGCGTACAAAGACCTTCCACAGATCTTACATTACTTACATTACTTACAGATTGGTGCAGTCATCTATCCCAGCTAATAGTTTGTCCAAATTTTTATTGGTATTCCTACTCTTGTGTTTTAAACAAATGAATGTTAATTGATTTTTGGTAGGCTTAAAGTTTTTTCACTTAGTATTGTGAAAGAAAAAACCAGATATATTTACTTGTGAATTGAGCTGTTTTGCTATGCTAGCACTCAAGGTTTTCAAACAGATCTTACATAAATTTTGGGTTCATAAAAACAGTTTCTTTTTCTATATTCTTCTGAGTTATGATGAGTGTCTAAACATGAACGTGATTTCTGTGGTATGGTATCTTTGAGTGGTGCTGGAAGGGTTCTGATTTTGCTGCCTATGCTTGCTCTGAGTGTCTTCTCTATAAGTAAATTTGGTTAAACAATTTAATGATGGAATGCTAATGAAGAATAGTGAATATTATTGGGAAAGTAGTGACCTTAAATCTAACCTGTAAGTCTGTGGTGAGAAGATTCACAATTGAACCTAAGTGAAGGCATTTGAGTTGGATAACCCTACAACTGCCTAATCCATAGTCCACTTGCAGAATTTTGCTTTCATCCATTTTCTAATTCTTTGCCCAAGTTACATTGTGTCTGCTACGTCTTAGAAAACTATTTTAGTACCGTGGTTTATGTTGACAGTATTTTCCTTATGATACTTATTCTGTAATGCCTCTTTTTCTGTGCCATGTTCTATTAACACTTCCAATGCCATGCAAAATGCCTCAGTGAGTGCAGTTCATCTGTGTCTCCATCCTGTATGCGAGGCAGTGGCTCTGGGTAGATTAGATAACCAGTTTTTAGAAATTTACAGTTGGTCTGGGTGATTGCCTTAATGTCTTGTCCTGGAGAAGAAAGCTCCTCACTCTTGGCTGGTTTCAGTGCTGTTGTCTCCATCGATGAAAATTTAACACCATTTATTTAAGTCATCGAAAAACTATGGGGTCCATTTTGCTGTTAATGTCTATCTGTGACTTCTCTGCAAAAATCTTGTCAATAAAAACTGACATGGTCTTTCAGATCAGAAGTGGCAGCTGTGGAAATACTTTTCAAAGGCATGCAAATTACCATTTTATTTTTTCTTATTCGTTGTTGATTTCTGAGGAATTATGGGAAACAGACATACTGAATTCTGACTTTCTTTTCTGTCTTTTCTTTCTTGCTTGCTTCCTTTCTTCCTCCAAGGAAGGTACCTTGCTTCCTTCCGGGCTATGTCTACACAGAACTTTGACTAAAATTATCTACATCAGATGTCATTTCAGGCTGGAAGGCGTTTTTTGGAGTAATATTTAACTTTTGGATCTTTCAGTTCCTTTAATTAAACTAGCTGCTCTTTTCTCAACATCCTCCAGTCTGTCTTATTATTGATGTGTTGAGGTCGAACTGTGAAGCTGCAAAGATGCTTTTCAGCTGCCTTGGAGATGTCCTTCAGAGGCTTGCAAGACTGTTATGTTTGGAAATGCACTCTGAACAAGTGTGCTACAGGCACGCTGATGGAATATGTTAGAATACTGAAATTATCCAGTTCTTTCTGCAATGCAGTAAGAATGTAACATAAGATGGTAAGAACAGCTGTAGCAGGTCAAAAAAAATTTTATTTTTTTTTGGGGGGGTTGTTCTTTTCTTTAATGGCCTGTAGCACAGTGTAAAGGGAAAATAAAGGTAATTACCAGGATATCCTCTGGTCAATGAAGGGTTACTAAGCATTGTGGTCCAAATACAAACATGGGCTCAAGAAGTCCCTAAGCTGCTAATTACCAGAAGCTGGAGGGTATACCAATCCCCTAGGAATTTATCTAATCTCCTTTTGAGCTTGTGGCCTCTAAGACGTCCAGTGGAAATTAATTCCACTGTTCCATTTTCCCTTTGTTTCATCTAAATGTGCTCCTCTAGTTTGGTGGAGCAAGCAACATAGAATCTAGAAGATTTTATAGCATAAAATTTAGAAGATTCATAGTCTTGGTTTCCTCTTCTGAACCCACTTTGTGATTGTAGAATCACCTATGCCACAACAGGCATCTTTCAAGTCTGAACAAGTCCTAGTCTAACTCAGTGTGTAATACTGGCAGTGCAATAACAAATAAATATGAAGAACTATTTATCCATTAAGTCAGCTGATCAGTTGGGTAGAAAAATCACATTTGCAGAAGCACAAGGCTTCTTCATTGCACCAATACTTGTTGAACTACTGTGCTGTTTAATTTATATGAATGAAAAGTTGCTCTCTTCACTCTTCTTTCTTACTCCATTCATCAAACTTGGCATGTTTTCCTATCTGTGGTATGGTTATTGGCAGTTGATAGGAGTAACATAATTAATAGTATACCTTATAGTGAATATACCTTATAACTACAGAGTTTAATAGTCCTAAAGCATTTCACAGATTCTGCTCCTCATCTTACAGATGTGGATCTCTGGCACAAAAGGGTGGTGTGACTTATGACCTCTCCCAGGCAGCCAGTAGGGTTTCTGTGTCTGCTCTCAGACTCGATGCAGTGAAACATATTTTTCACTTTGAAATTTGCTCAGCATATCCACAGATGAAAAAAAGGGGAGTGCCTTTCTGGAAAAGAACCAGTGATGGTTTGAAAATCTGGGAAGGGCTTGAACCACGAGCACGTGGTTCTCACAGGAAATCTGGGCTTTGGTTAGAGATTTGCCGTTTTCAAAAAAGCAGTAATAATTTTCTATCTCTTGGGAAGTACTGTAAAACAATTCTTTAATTGTTTGTGCAGAGTTGGACACCCAAAGACACATGCAAATGAAAATATATGCCAATTACAAGCAGGTGTTTTTTTTAAGACTAGTAAATGTACTGTGAGGAGAAAATTAGCCTGTGAAACCAAGCCACCTGCTGAGAAATGGCCTGAGGAAATTTATAGCCTAGTTTCAATCTAGGAAAATTGCATCTGAGCCTTTGTGGATGAGACATTTCCACACAACCTGAACAGTTGTGATGTGGTTCGAATAGGGAATAGGTACCCGGGATTGTCAGAATCTAACTGTTAAGGGCCTTAAGAAGCACCTGTGAAAGATCACAAGATTTTTGAGTGTCATTTGAGTACTTGCCCTTCTCAAGGAGCTTACGGTCCCATTACTGTCATCCTGTTTGCTAAAGGAGCGCCTTAGTTTCTCCCCTCTGGCAAGATAGCACATGCCATCTTCAGAGTCAGAAGGATTTGACAATACAGCACCTAATATAAGGTTTGGGAAGGGAGGAGCAAGACTGTGAGACATGAGCATGTATTGTCTCAGGAGAGTATGTATAATTGCAGAGTGTGTGCTTGTGCTGCTCTTGACTGGGGGAGATGTACAAGATCTTACTCATAAGGCATCTCTGTCAACTGGGAGATGGAAAACAAAAGTGCAGATTGACAATGGGGGATGCTGGGAGAGGGTTCTTTTGGTTTGGGCATGATCACTGACAGGAGTGTGGAGCTGGTTGGTGCCTTAGAAATAAGCCCTAAGGACTTGCAGGGGAGGAGGGACTGAAAAGAGCACTATATTGGTAACAGAGTCTTTTCTCTGGATAAGTGGCACATAGAAGACGCTGCTCCAGAACTGGTGGCAGGAGGTGATCCAAGAAGTGATAAAAATTACAGTGATCTTATCTAAGGGCAATTACATTGATTTGCAATAAGAGGAAGTGTACAAAAAAGGTTATGAAATCTGAAAAAATATGTTAGAGGTTGTAAGTTGCATTAGGTGGGTGGCTCCAGACAGCAGTGGTGGTGCTATAGGGGGTTCCTTACTGCTTCCCATTGCAGGCACTTCTCAGACATACAGCGCTCTGTAGCGGGGTGTCATGTAGCCAAATGTAACTACTACCCTGTGTGAGGGAAGGCATACCTAGTACTTGGCTGCAAAAACAGTTTTTCTACTGTGGTAGAAGCATAGTTTTGTTTTTACTGGCAAAAAGAATGTTCGGGATTGATGCAGACATTTCTTCCGTTTGTAATATTGCTTTGAGGAGGACTAAATTTCTGTTCAAGACAAAGTGTTTGAGGAAATAACTATGTTTCTCTTTCAGCAATCTCAATCCAGAGAAAAACACAAATGAAAATGGAATGTCTATGCAGAATGATAACTTTGAAGAGATCATAAACCTGCCTATTGGTTCTAAGCCGTCTCGGCTGGATGCCATGAACAATGATGAAAGCAATAGCCCTGAAATTCCTTTGAATCCTATTCTAGCCTTTGAAGATAAGGGGACTCTTTTGCCTCAGGTAGATAATGTTCAAACACATCAAACAGCAGGTAAGTTTGCTATGGTTCATGAACACTTGTAATGTGTAGTAACTGACAGAGGTGCTAGAGCTCTCAATTAATATAAGTTGATTAATTTAAGCATTTTTAAACCCCACGTGATCTGGGGAAAGGAGTGTATCTCTTTGTAAAGCTGTGCATGCCAAGCACATGTAGATGCAGTGCAAGTTGTGGTGAGGCCTTATCTTTTCTTGAATGAGGGCTGCTCAGTTATGTTTTACTTTCTTCCACTTGTTGTTGCTTGGAAAGGTTTGCCCTGTGCTCCCAAACAGAAGTGGTAAGTGACAGCTGCTGTTCCAAGCAATCAGCAATCAGGTTCCAGTTTCGTAAGTGCAGTACCTGGCACGCACATGCAGAAGGGGAGCTGGTACCTAACCACTTTGTAAAATTCCAGATGTACTTTCCAAATCAAGTTCTTGCATGCTTTAATACTGAGGGATGGTCTGCAGGACACTTATTTTCTCAATGACATCACAACTCTCCAAGGATGTTAGGTAAAAAAATGCCAAATTAAATTGGATACTGCTTTATTTTTCTGTGGCCAGCAAATGTAAGGAGAATCATTAACTGTGCAAGCATGTAACATTTTGAAGTAAGCATAGCGACTCTGACCTCTCATTTTTACCTTCTGTTGTAGAAGTGATCTGATTGTTTCTTCTGAAGAACCAAAGGTGATATGAGCGTCTCTGCAGTCAGTGGAGTTTCTTCCATGCTATGAAGGAGCGTTTTATTTTTTTGTCTCCAATTTTTTAAAGATTTCTTGAATATCTTTTTTGGAAGAACTTTAGTAAAACCAGCAGAAGAAATGAGGGGAATAGACTTGGATCACCTTTCTAATAGCTTTCATCACTAGAAAAATCATGCTTCACGTGTGTTACTTAATATGGCTATTTCCAACAAGCTTTTTTTGTTAGTAAATGGATATTTCTGCATTCCTTAAGACACCAGACACTGGAATCTGAAAGTAATGAGCTGATTTGGGTGGTGGGACTGATTCTTATTTGCTTTTTTTAAAAAAGGCGGGCGTTGGTTTAAAAGGCATAATTATAAAATTGGCAAAGAATCTTTTACACTTTGTGGTTCTAATACTTGAAAAACAAATGCCTCGTTGCTCTACAAGTAGAGCTAATGGGGTGTTTTATTTAAACCTGTTGGTTTAAATGTTATTGCAGAGAACTCTAATTATGGGGGCAAACTATAGGCTTCTGTATCAGGTTCTTGTAAATGAAATCCCTACAGGGACATTCTGTAAATTGAGACGTCACTATGATCTTCTCACATTTTCTCTAAAAACACAAAACAAGACAGGTTTTAAAATGTGAAAATTTGAAAGCATTATTTTTTCATGGACAAAAGGAAAACCTATTGTTCTCCTAGATTATGTATTTATTAATTTTGCTCAGTACAGAAATAAATCATTTAATTGAATAAATTAGACAAATGTGGTAAAAAGATACTGCAAACTTGATTTTTTTTTTTTCAGTTACATCCATGTTCACAAACCTATAAAAGATGTGTATGCATATGCACACAAATGTGTGCACATACACACAAGGAAATACCTTGTTCTGAGTCCTGTAAGTTGCTGCTGTTCCCAATGATGGAAGACTTTTCCTTTGCCTTATCAGACTACTGAAGACTGTGTGAAACCTGAAATATTTGATTTTTGGATGATGCAGGTTTGGGATTTTTTTGGTTTTGCTCGTTTCAGAGCAAATGGAAAATGGTCATTGTTTGTGCTTTTTACGCAGTGTGTGGTTTTTATAAAGCAGTGCAGTTTGAGTGATAAGAGGAGCAGTGCAGGTTGCTTTCTCTTTAGTTTGATGCTGATTTCTACTGTCATTGTTCCATCCCTCACTTTTGGTTGTGTTGTGCAGAACTGTAAAATTTTGCACGTTTTTGTGCTTTCCTAAACAATGCTGTTGCAGGCAGAGCTCACTCTGTGCATTTGAGTTTGAAGCATTAAGGAGGGCTTGAGGCATTGCTTTCTGAAGTCAGTGAGAAGATCCTTGGCCAGGGAAATGGAGGTTCTTGGGGTTTCAGCTCATGCTAAGAGAGAATGTATCATTAAGAGTCCTGTACTTGCCTTTAGTGAGCACTGAGCGAGGCCTGTAGGAAGCTGTGCAGAAAGTCTATGCTAGCGGAAGAAATCCTCTGAGACAAAAGCTGAAGAATTTTTGAAGAAACTTCTCCTGCTGCCAAGTGTTCATCTTATAGAGGAGATGGGATAAAAGCAATGGAAATAAAATGAAAGAGACTTCATCTGCCAGAATCTACATGGAAGGGAAAAAAACCAGCCATTCAGTCAGAATGCTTTCAATAGTAACTTGTGACACAGTAAAATGAATTGGGTTCCTTTCTTGCTTTCTTTAGTTTTCCATGTACATAGCCACAATATTTTGAAGTGTCCAAAATATGTAGTTTTTCTTTAAAACTATATATATAGCATGTAAGTACCAAATAAAACTTGTTTGAAATATTTATTTCTATTTATATTTTCATTTTCTTGTATAGCTGAAGCAGGAGTCAATCTCTGGTGGAAAACTCTTCCTGCTACTCCTGGTCTGCTTAAAACTTGCTTCAGGTTTCCTTTAATTTTTTTTCATAGAAAATCATTACAAAGTCACTTGCAGGTACAAACAGAAAAAAGAAATAGCCAGTAAGATTTGGCTTCAGTTTTAAGTCTGGGGATTCATTTAGGCTCAGGTTTGAATTATGCTGATCTTGAACTATTTAGACTTGGGTCTAAATTATGCTGATCTGTTTTCTGTGAGACTTTAGAACACTTGCTTCACTGTTTGCAGCACAGATTAAGGGCCTGCTTCATTTCTCATCTGTTCTTGGCTTTTTGTGGATGGAATTTTTTTTTTTTTTAACAGGGTTGGAGTAAAAACAATTTATCACTATATTCAATCCAGGTTTGCTTCAAATAAGAGAGAGAATTTTCTCTGTTCCAAAGGCCTGACAACAAAACAAAGACTAGGAAATTGTGAGTAGAATTAGGTGTATCAGTTAAAAAAAAAAAAGATTGAATGTTGAATTTTTAAGTCTTTTGGTTAATCCTCTTTCTTTACATGAAGGGAAAAATAGTTTCTCTTCTGTTGAATGTTGCTCTTGACTTAAAATACGGTAGGGAGTGAAGGCCAGCTCCTTTCCCTTCTATTGCAACTGGTTTTGTTGTCTGCACTATCAGAGGCGAAACTGAACTACTCAGTGAGGCAGAACTGGCAATTGTAGAAGTTGCAGACAGTTATTCTGAAGGTACAGAGTAGTAACCTTTTACAGCAGTGAGCTGTGTGCTTTGGAAAGACTCAGCTTCTTGCTCACGTCTTAACAGCACAACATAAATGAGTGTGGTTCAGTACATCAGCAACTGGTGGGTTTTTCACCATTAGCTTTGCTTGTTTCATGTCTTTTATCTCCTTGTTCCTGATGAAGAATGCTTTGTTATTTTCTTTCTTGCTAAGACATTGAAATAATGTTTGCAATTAAATGCCCAAGACTACAGATTTGGGACAGATTCTGATATACTTATTTAATATTGCACTGATTTTCTTTTTGGAAACTCATCTAAAGCCACCGACAGAGGTGGCCTGAAGTGTGAGATTTTGGGATTTTGTTCCTAGCTGTGTCATTCAGTTAGTCCTCTGTTTCAGTAAGTCCACCTGGCCAAAGTTGAGCACATGGTTTTTCATATGAGATTTCAAGACAAAATTCCTGTCACACATGAATATTGAAAATGTCATATTGCTTTTTCTGAGGTTTCTGTCTGCACTGTAGTTTACCATGCCCTCTTACTGTACTGCAGAGAGGCTTTTGAGTGTGGGTTTTGTTTTGGTTGGTTTTGTGTGGGTTTTTTTGTTTGATTGTTTGTTTTCCAAAGACTACTGTTGGAAAAAACTTGCAGATATTAAAAGGTATCATTATCAAAAATGTTTCCCCAAAGCACCAAAATTAAGCTTAGAGGTTTGGGCCACATTAAAATGCAACATTGAGCTCTTAATTGACAAAATTATTTTTTAAACTAATTTTTTACTCTCACTTTTATTCCATGTAGCCAAAAGCAGCTCTAAAGCTCTACATGCACCTAAGAGTTATAACGTGATCAGGAGTACCTCAGACAACAGTGTGCTGCTTTTGGCTGGGGTTGGTTTTCTTCCCAGTAGCTAGAGGGGGGCTGTGTTTTGGATTTGTGCTGAACACAGTGTTGATAACAACGTGTTTTAGTTACTGCTGAGCAGCACTTGCAGAGAGTCAGCCTCTCACACCAGCCCACCAGCAAGGAGGCTGGGGGTGCACATAAAGTTGGGAGCAGACACATCTGGGACAGCTGATCCCAGCTGACCAGAGGGACATTCCAAACCACACAGTGTCATGCTCAGCATATAAGGGTGGGGGAAGGAGGAGGAAAGCGGGGGGGTGTTTGGAGTTATGGTGTGTGTCTTCCCAGGTAACCATGACACATGAGGGAGCTCGGCTTTCCTGGAGGTGGCTGAACACCTGCCTGCGCCTGGGAAGTGGACAGACAAGCAGACAAAACAATTCCTGGTTTTGCTTTGCTTGGATGTGTGGCTTTTGCTTTTACTGTCGAACTGTCTTTATCTCAACGCACAAGTCTTCTCATTTTTAGGGGGAGTGAACAAGTGGCTGCGTGGGGCTGAGCTGCCAGCTGGGGTTAAACCATGACAGTCAGGAAACTTCTGAAATGTTTTCACAAGAAACTGCTATCTGGCAGGAGATGCTTGCTATCAGAGTGGTTCCAGAATTTCAGTGTTCCAGCTAGTTCAACATGAAGCTTCAGGACAATTTTTGTATTCAAAAACCAGTGTACTGATCAAAGATGCAATTGGGTGACTAATAGATTATTATTTTTATCATTATTATTTTTATGATTATTAGATTACTATTCTCTCACAAATTAAAGCCTATATTAAAAAAAAACAGTGCCCCATGATTTCAAAGCTTTGTGCTATGTGTTTTTTCCTGAAAAATACTGTTTTGATTGGCTAAAAGGTTTGTGAGAGAGCCTCTTTCTCCTCTGGAGGAGAAGGAAGGGGAGGTTGTCCCATATTCTGTATACATGTAAGAAAATTAGTTGAATTTAAACATATTACTAGGTTTTTTGTTCTTTAACTCCTTTTAAAATGAAGCATCACTATCAAAGTATTCCTAAGTTTACCACTTTTTCCCTGTGGCAAGTACCTTTGGAAATAATTTAACATTTGCAGTACACAGATTTCTGTATTCAACCACATATCACCTAAATAATTGATGGTTGCTACTATATTCCATATATGCTCTGTGCGACATCTACTTGCCTTAATGTGCCTTTGCTCCTCTACTGGAGAGCAGTACCTATAGTGTGGACAAGGATCAGCTGGAAGGCTTGCCCCATTCTTGTCTCTTACAAATTTCTTGCAATTTCTAAATTGTTCCTCAGCACTTACTTTCTGTAGTAACCTGTTAGTAGTTTTCTACCTTTATACTATAGGTTAATTCAGTTATTTTCCAAAAACACTGGAGTGCGCTCTGAAATAAGGGGCATGGAACAGAAACAAAGATGAATGAAGAGTAACCCGTGTACTTGAGCGATGCCTCTTCAGTGGAATTGGCCTGTTATATGAATAAAACCTCATGAATGCAGTGCTCTTTTTTTGAAGGGGGGTGGTGGTGAGGAAACCAAAAACAAACCATGGAGGATTAACCAAGCATAACGGGTGTTTTCCCAACCCCATTTGGAAAGGACCGTAGTCTGGTCCTCAAGCACACTTAAGCAGCCAACCAAAATGTTCAAGGAATTGTCTTTTGACCTGCTCCAGTTCTTGTTATCAGAACATCTCTTCTGTGTGATGAAACAGCAAGTAGCAGGAAAGCTTTTAACTACAGGAATCAATGAAAAGAGTTGTTTTCTCTGAAAGTTCAGGCTCTTGGATGTCATAAGTTTTCATAAGCCATTTGGCTTAACTGTCTTCATGGCAAATAGCTGCCTTAAGGAGCTCTTGAGTTTCTTCTGTTTGTTGACGGACTTGCTCAAGGAGTTTGGCCATTTGGCTTTTTCTGAATGCTAATGAAAATTCTGGATCTGTAGAAGAATAACAAGTGTTAGGCAACCTGCTGTTTTTCCCTGTATTCTAATGCAGATGCCTAGAAAGCTTATTTTTCAGGTTAGATACTTTTGATGGTTCTTACTACAGTGTATAGAGAAGGCAGAACAATATTCTTCTAGCACACAAAGCAGATACAAATTCAGTTTTCATCCCTACAGCCATTCGAGATTGCTGCTAAATTCTCCTGATCCCGTTGCCAAATGCAGCTTTATGCAGCAGCTACATATCAAAATATAGCATGGTCTTGACTCTGGCTCTACATTTGTAAAGATATACGCTATATTTTATATATATTTACTACTATGTTATAACTCTCATAAGTACTCAACTTTTACCCAAAGACAAAAAGACTAACTAAAAAAAGAAAAATATTAAGGAATGGACTTTAAAGTATGAAAAAGATGTGAGACTTCCCACTTTAATATCAGCTAATCAAGCAATTTGCTTATTTGCTTCCTTTATCAAAATAAACTGAATTCACATTTAAAAAAATTTTAGGTTGCATCTATTGCCAAACATATTGGATAACAGCATCTGTAGCTGAAGTCCTGTTTCCCAGCTGATCAGAAAGCCTTTAGATTTAAAGCACACAAATAAACAAACAAAACCTTCCCATTTTTATCATAAGATACTCTTCATTACTTTAGAACAGGTGAGGTAACAGCTAACCTAGAGATTATTCTGTTTGCTGAAGTGAGCAGAGCTAGTCCCCAGAGGAGTTTGCCCAGCACTGTCAGTGGTTGGACTCCATGACCTTAGAGGTCTTTTCCAAGCTTAATGATTCTGATTTCCATTCCAAAGCAGTGCCTGCTTGCCCCTGATAGGTGCAGGCAGGCTCTGGGAACACCCTGAGGGCTCAGCCCAGCAGGAAGGACTTACCTTCTCGTAGTCTGCAGAATGTGGAGATGCCCAGCTGCTGAAACCGGATCTCTCGGTGGGTAAGAAAGTTCTTAAGGTACGCTTCAATCTCTCCAATGTGATGCTTCCATAAAAGCATCATTTTTTCTGCATAAATGGGAGAACTGGAGATCAATACAAGCCTTTAAAATGCTTTAGAAACTGATTTTTTGTAACAACATTTGTAAGATCGTTAGTGACTCATCTATCTTCAGCTACAACCAACATTACTGCAAAGACTGGCAAGGGACTTGCCTGTACTACAGCTTCTGACAATATTGCTGATACTTCAGGTAAATAAAACACTGAATGGGCTGCTGTGCTAGGAATCTGGTCCTGTTGCAAGGTGCCTGCTGATTTCTGGACTGATCAGCCTCTCATACTAACCTGAAGTGATTATGCTGTTGGACACTGTTCACTGTCTGAGAGTCTGCTCTGTTGCAAACCCTCAGTGGTAGAAACGAAACAGATTTCCATTTTCCCTTATTGGAGACTCATTATGGATTTCAGTTTTTACACATTTAAGGTCTAAAATGTAACCATGCCTTTCTAGAGAACATGGCAAGAATCAGCTGAACACTTTTTTCTTGCGAGTCTAAAGGCTCTCAGTTGCATGTATATTAAGCATAAAGCTATTTGTTTGCTACAGGTAATGCTCTTTTTATTCTCTCTCATTGAAACTGAAAAAATTTTGACTCCATTCTTAAAAGCCACTTCACTGTTCCTGCTAATCAAGTCTAGAATTACAACAGCGGGATTTGGTTCAGTAGGAGCTTTCCTTTTGCTAGTCAGACAGCAGAGGTTATCTAGAATTTTGGAATGTAAGCTCTGCTCCTATCTGTGGGGAATGCCATCACATTGCATATACTGAGAAGGAAGGCCAATCAGAAAGATGTAACAATGACTTGTCTGAAACATGTTCTCATCTTTCCCATGGTAGGGAATATCTTAACTGCCTCCAACTTTCCTACTTAAGTTGTTTTTAGGACCTCAGAATTGGCTACAGACTAGCCCTGCAGAATGACAGTGCTTGGACAAGGCAATGAAAATGTGAATCAGACCTTTATCTATGGTCCAGTTTCATCCCTGGGCTTTCTCATGCATTCAAGCACTACCCTATTTCAAGGGTGACAGTAGGCACTTTTATGCTAATACATTTGTAGAGCCCAGATGGAGGATGCTATAGGAACATTAAAGGTTGTTGGGTGCCTGACAATTATCTCCTTTGGGAAAAGGCTTAATTTCACTCCAGACAGCCATAAGATTCCTTCAAAACAGAGTTAATCCTGTGTGACAGTTACCGGGACCTATCATGTGCTGGATGATGGAGGCAGCTTGAAAGGATGACTCAGTATGTTCCAGTTGTCCAGCCAGTCTCACCAAGCACTTTGTCAAATGTTCATCCATCCATTGGACCATGTGTAGTGTGGCTCCCTCTAGAAGACAGAAAGATAAGAGAGTAATCTGTGAACAGAAAGTCAAGTGTCGAAGAAATGAAGGAGAGAGTTCTGCCAGAAACCGTGCAGCCTAAATAGGGAATTCTTCATGCAGCTGGAGAAGTGAAATAAGTGCTGAGCTTGCTTAGTAAGTATGTTTAGGTTGTAAAAAAGGGTCATGTCCTGAGGTTATGCTCTCAGTAAGATAGGGCCATGGATTTGATTCATATTTTATTGTTTTTGTGTTCTGAAACAGTGAACTACTTTATGTATGATCCACTCTTGGCCTAGTAGGTTCAGTCTGTCCAGCAGCTGGGCACCTCTTGCAAAACTGAATGTGACATGTTGCCAGTTGCATGGCCATTACACCAGATACAAGAGGTGACTTTTTTGACAGACAATATTCAGTGCCAGAGCATGTTGGGAAAATTTACACTGATCCTTTCTGCCATGGGGAGTACTGTAGCTTTCACAACTGTTAATTTGGGATCTCTTATAAAATCCATGTGCAAAAAATTTCAAGAAAAAATGCTACATTGTATTTTAGTATTTTCCCCTTTTTATATTAGTTTTTGCTATTGTAAAATTATCTCACCCTGAGAAACTTGGAAATATTACAAATAGAAGTAGACAGGCCCTGTACAGCAGCAAAGCTCAGCACAAAAAATTTTGAGTAAAAAATTTTAAGCAGTTCAGTGACAGAAAGTGCAGACAGTGGAGCCCATATGTCCTGCCAGTGAATTGAATCCTGCTCTTGAAGCTCATGGCAAAACTCACAATGAATTTAAAGGGAAAGACCTGGGCTGTATGTCCATGTCCACCTGTGCTTTATCTCCTGCTGGAGTTAATAAAGGACATGTATGCTTCTCTGACTAAGCTGTTTATGGAGGGGTTGCTTCCCTACCTTGCTTTGTGAGCTCAGCAAGGCAAGATGTCACGTAACCAAGGGAGTCCTCTTGCATGTCGGTAGAAAGCATGGTCTGGAGGAGACCTTCAATACACCGGCTCTCCATGATTCTCTGCAACAAGGGAGAGAGATTGATGTTTAGCATTTCCTTTATGGTTTATTGGTGTCTGAGGACTTCAGAAGTACTCTAACAATATTGAGGGCTAAACCATCAATAATAGAAATGTCTTCTCCTGGATCTACCACAACCAGGTGACAATGCCTCTGATTGTTCAGAGGTCACCTGATTTTAGGCCTTTCTTAGGGCTTGCTCCGTCTGTGGGATGTTCTCATGACCACCAATCATTCTGAGCTCAAAGAATTTTCTGACCTATTGCTGTTTTACCTCACTGTATGTTAGTATTGAGCTGTCATTGGCTTAAGTCTTGCTGCAGAGGTGAATAAGCTGAGTGCCCCAGGGCAAGGCATTGGGAAATGTGGAAGATTTTTAGCTTTCCCTATTTGTCTTCAGGTCTTTGAAAACTGTCTGGTGTTGACCTCTCACTAGCAAAGCTGAATTCTATTTCTGGAGAGTAATGTTACAAATTAGACGTTTTTGTGTATCCCTTATCTTTTAGGCTGAATCTGCTATGCCAAAAGTGGTGTTGGACAGCATGTCTCTGCACTGGGATATATGTTTCATAGATGGAGTTGAAAACAGGAGACTTAGCCTGTGCTGACCTGGATTAAAAGCACATGAGACCAAGAAATGAGTTCTGAATGAGTCACCTCACTGTGACTGGAAGTGACTGGTTACTAATGAAGTTGAATTGCTTCAGTCATCAGCTTACTGGGAGATCCTAATAATGGAAGCTGATCACAGCTCTTTAAGTGAGCTCAGGTGTCTATCAACTAAAGGGAATACTTTTTTTTTTTTATGTTGCAGTTTTTAACTTGCTGCTTAGAGATTGAAGATGGATCCAACACTGCTGCCTTTCAAGCTCCCACACTCTGTGTCCTGCTGGCATAAAAACAACACTGTTTTTTTCCTCTTGTGCCAAGGACTCTTCTGTGTTTTAGAAAGTGTTCCTTAGAATTGACCCTGGAAACCTGGCACTCCCAGTTATGTCTGTGTATTCACTTACGCAGCGAGAGCTAGATACTCTATACATTATAAAGCTTTATGAAGGTGAACCAGCTCCTATCTGATAACAATAAAGTCACAAAACCTAAGTACTTTAAAAAAATGACCATATTTGTCAAACTTTGAAAGGATGGTCCATTTTTACTCTTACTGTGAGCTTTGAGTTTGAGGGAATCTAGTTCCTTGAAAAACTTAATTTCTTAAATCTTGATTAAGATCTTAAATTGATTAAATCTTAAAAACTTGATTTCTTAACTATTAGAAATTTATGTAATTCTTGTCTTAGTACCAGTGAAAAAATCCTATACTTTTCCTTCTGTCTAGTTTAAATGTTTGGAACTAGTGGCAATTGGGTCATGAAAAAGAGCAAAAAAAAGAACTGATTTTTAAAAAGTGTGTATTAGGAAGCGGGACAAAGCACAAATGAGGATTTAGGTGTTTTCCCCCCCCCCAGTATTGATTGTTACTAGTGGTACTGTTTGATCAAGGTACTCTTAAAGGCAAGGAGAAAGGAAATGCATCTGTGCATATGGATTTCAAAGCAAAGTCAGCAACAGAGATCTTTATAACATTTTGGCACAATTGGTATCTTGCCAAACAGGCAAAATATACATCAATAGCTGGGGTTATATTTCACAATGAAGGGCAGCTGAAGCATGAGAGCTAGGAAATAAAGATGCAGCTTATAACAGACTTTCCTTTTAACAGATTTTTCTGGATGGTTCCTTAATTGGCATGAAACATCCTTGCTAGAAGAATGTTTTATACCTATAATGCAGTCATTTCAATTAGGTAACCACATCACTGATAAGAAAAGTTCAATATTTCTTATTTTCATTAGCATTACTGTATTGAGAAAATATGAATAAACCCTCCTTTCATTATGGCACATCAGATCCTTTTGTTCATACATAAAATTTTGTGTAGAATATCCTTGGCATATGTTTAATTATCCACTGAAATATTAATTTTTTTTTAATGCTGATTTGATCTAAACATAATGGCAACCTCCCAGGGTATAGCTCAGTGAAAAATATTGGGTACCTACCTGTCTGTTTTTGGAAAGGTTCAGGTTTTTGATAATACAAGCAGTATGTCCAACAATCACAGGGTCTGTTTTATGCACCAGCAGTAACATCCCCAGGCTCTGCAGTAGCTCAGCACATGCCAGAGTGTCCTGAGAAGAGTAACCGGTATCTCAGTTACATCCAATATGGACAACATAACGCAGCTTCACAGAGCTATAGACAGATTGATCTCAGCTCTGAAAGAAGAGCATTAGTTAGCTCATTTAAACCAAAGATGTGGCTAGGCCCAGTGCTTTTTCTCTCAGATATGGTCTACTGACTGGCACTGATGTACAGAGCACTTGCTGTTGAAGGCTGGAGTCTTTAAAATCCTGTAGTTTATTTTTGTTTGCACATCAAATGCTTCCCAGAGGTTGTTCATAGTCAGGGGAAGGACATGTGATCCTGAGTGGAAGGAGGAGTAGTCAGGGTATATGTGAAAGGCAGAAGTACATGGTGAAGAACTGCAGCAGTGTGTCCTTGAGTACCTCAGCAATTTACCTTGTCTACAATAATGGGCTGTATTTTTAGGTCAAATTGTG
The DNA here is from genome assembly GCA_013397135.1 of Pachyramphus minor. Taxonomy (NCBI): domain Eukaryota; kingdom Metazoa; phylum Chordata; class Aves; order Passeriformes; family Tyrannidae; genus Pachyramphus; species Pachyramphus minor. The sequence goes on along the minus strand of VYXB01008214.1, from coordinate 332,587 downwards.
ATGAGGCACCACTTTAGTAACATGTTTTGAACAACATCTGAGTTTAGACATCTGCTGTCTGATGGATATTTTAGAAGGACTTAACCAAGTATCTCTCTCTGAATGTAGTCTTCCTCCAATTACCACTAATATTAATTGAATCACAAAATTGTTTGGGTTGAAAGGGACCTTTAAGATCATCTACTTCAAATCACCCTCCTGTGGGCAAGGACACCTTCCACTAGACCAGGCTGCTCACAGCCCCATCCAACTCGACCTTAAACACTTCCAGGGATGGAGTATCCACAATTTCTCTGGGCAACCTGTTCCAGTGCCTCACCACCCTCACAGTAAATAACTGTTTCTCCCAATATCAAATCTAAATCTACCATCTTTCAGTTTGAAGCCATTACCCTTTGTCCTGTAGTATCAGATCTGAGTTTGGATTACTGCCCAGGTAGTTGCCTCAATAACAGTATGGATTAAGAGGCCACTGCTGTTTGTAAGAGAAACCTGACCTCAGCAAGCTTTGGATTAGGTCTACAGTTAAAAGCAAAAGATTTCCTCTTGGGAGTGTTTTTTTCTTTCAGTCTCCTTCCCTTATGAATTTGAGTTCTTCATGCAGTTCTTCTGTTTGTTTGCAATGAATTATATCATTTGTGCTACTTAGAAACTGAGGCACATTAGCAAGGGAGTTCAATATAAAACAAATCATTGGTCCTATACGTAGTTGCAAAATATCACATAATTCTCAAACCTGTGAAGTGTCAGGACCACTAAGGTAGCATTGAAAGGCAGATGTCTTTAAATGTTAGTTTAACTTGCATCTTTCTTTTACTTAGGTTAAATTGCAAAAGTGTATCTTATTTTCTTTTAATATCAACTGACATCTTCACTTAACATTCATTTTAAGCACTGTCACAACCAGCTATCCTAAAATAAAACATGAAAATAAATGGAAAGGGCAGTGCTTTGTCTAAACTCAGGGCATTCAAAGAATCCTATAAGCCGACATGACTAAATTTTCTTTAATGTTATTTTTCCTTCTCTTCAAAGGCAGAAATAATATAAGTTTAGATAATCAAGTTAAATTACCATTGATGACTGTTTTCTATGCTTTTGGACCCAGTGTTCTCTTTTATATGTAATCCCATCAACTAAGATACTCGTATTTGGTTTGCTACAGCCTGAGAGGAGGAAATTTTCTATGGACTATAAATAAACTTTCTAATATAAAATGACTTCCCTGCCAAGTTCTTTTGTTTATTTAGGACCTACATTAGTAAGTGACAGTACTTTGAATTTTGCAGAACCTCTTTCTTTAGCTGGAATACAGTTGGGATCCAGATTTTGTTTTCTGGCTCAATCCTGCACAGTGCAAGAGAATCATGAGAAAACTGTGAGTAAAAAATAGAGTGGTTCAGATGGATATTGATGTAATTTTTCCCAATTTTAGAATATTTTTTAAAAGAGGCAAGGAAAAGCATTCTAGCAGCACGTGTGCTTACAATTGCAATGCTGCACTTGCACTCCTTACACAGAGATTTCTTGACAAGATAAATATTGCCCCTGTTTACCAGTTAGCAAGAAGGGAAAGCAAAGTTATTTTGTACCTGGAATGGAAAGTCAGTGGCACCATCTGCAGTGGACAAACCTCTGCCAGCCTGACTTCCAGGTCTTTGCTCAAAGGAATTTTAATCAAAAGACTGTTTTCTCACAAAGGTTGATTCTTTAGTGTTTCACGGTTGGGCTGTCCTTGGGAGAACTGAATAAAATTCCCCCTGCAAAAGGGAAGTTTTCCAGCTCTTGCTGGGAATCCCTGTGAACAGCCTGGTCAGAGGACTGGAAAAAAGGGGCTGAAGCAGGGAGAGGAGCTCCTCTGAAACATTCCTGGGTGTTTGCTTCATGGTAACGAAAGGGCAGATGGATTCTGCCCCATTGTATCCTGGGTAGTATTTGTAATAATTCAAGCATCACTTGACTTGGTTGTAAAGGTTAGCTTTGTTCGGTGGTTTGTTTTCTAACAGTTGTTCCCATGGAGAACTCCCTCTTTCACTCACAGTGAATTCAGCCTGAGTTAGAGAAAGAAACCTTGAAAAGATTTGAAAAACAGGCCAGAAAAAGCATGGAGGTGGGGAGCCAGGATATGAGTGAGGAGAGGTCAACCTCTTCTCAGAGTGCCCTGGGCTTGCTCGCACAAAGCAGCAACATTCAGTAGTCAGGGACAGCCATGTTTGCTCGCTAAAACAAATTTTGAGTTGTAGATATTTCTCACTGAAGAATAAAGCCTCAAGGGTGATGCTTTGCTTTCCAATCTCCTGCTGCTCACCCTTTTTTCCGCCATGAAGGATGGGCTGTTTCACTGCTAGTGTAACACAGCTGAGCTCCCAGTGCCTTTGCTCCCGCTGATGCTGCGCCATGGCTCTTTGTAGCCGGGGGTTTGAAGCACTGGTAAAGACAAGTTTCAGGATCAGGGAGAAAAGGATTTTTAGGTACTCTTTGCTGGGAGAACAAAGAGTGTAAATGGTGTTTGGGGACAGGAAAAGCAAAAGTGAGGGAAGTGGTCACAACACTAAGCCTGCCAGAGTTCAAGAAGCGTTTGGATGATATTCTCTTGGTGTGACTCTTGGGGGTGATCCTGTGCAGGGCTGAGAGTTGGCCTTGATGATCCTTGTGTGTCCCTTCCAACTCAGCATATTCTGTGATTCTGTGAGGACAGTGTTCCAGCATAATGCCTCGTACTAATATTTTTACTGTGCAAATAGCCTCCAATTAACTTAATGTATTACAGTAGCAAGCTTGTTGAGGGCAAATTGTGTTTTGATTGTATGAGGCAGTTAGACAAGCAATGAGGGTGTTTGGTGCTCATGCAACCAGCACAAAACCTATGAAGCCACTGTGCCATTGGATAGCTCCATGTTCTAGTTGCTACTTCCCATTTTCTCAATTATGTCCCAGAGAGGAGGTGCAATTTGGTTTGTACTGTGCTATGTACAGGAAACTGAGCTGCACGGCACCAAGCTTCCCATTCCCAGAGAAAAATTTCCAATCAGGCTGAGTGTATTTCAGCCACAAGAAGCACCTAAGGCCACCTGTGGCTACTTAGACTGTCATTACTGTTTAAAGCAGGAAAGATTCTCACTTTTTTTTTTTTTGCTTTATGTACCCAACCTCTATCTTAAAATGTTATTGTTAGCTTAAAACACCTATTAAAAACCTTTACATCCATATTCCTAAGGGTTCCCTTAATTACTGTAAAGAGAAAGCACATTTAAAAAAACTAATAATTTGTCAGTATTTGCTGTAGTTTATTTCTAGTCAGACTTCTTCATGTATTTGCACTATTAATGGTGGTGTTTACCCTGATCGTGGCCAAAAGAACCATTCTGTAACTAACTACATGAGGATACACAGTCCTAGTGAAAGTCCTAAAGAATTAGCTAAAGATAGATAGGATTTCAAATTCTGTTAGTTCCTCTTGTTGTTTTGATCCTAATTCAAAATATGCTAGTATTTTACAAGTGTACCTATGAATAAAACTTGTCCATTTAGAGAGGTAATGCATATTTGCCCTTTATTTTGCACTGATGCACTTCAAATGAGTGCTCTAAATTAGTTTCTCTGCTTTTCAGTCTGTGGGGAAGTTCTGTAGCCAAGAAATAACTCCCTTGGCTGCCCCCATGGTGGCAGTCTCTCATGGTGCTATGCGTGTATCCTCCCCCTTGTACACCCATGTGGCGACCTATGGTCTGGGGACTGAAGGGACCATAGGAAGTTGCAGGCAGCACAAAGCAGAATCCACCTATCCAAGGAATCTGACACCCATCTCCCCCCTCTGCTCTCTCATTGATCTCTCCTTTGGATCCCACTCACCACAACAGATGGTTCCTTAGGTAGTTAGAGGCAGTGCAAATGCAGTAAACAAAGCTTTGTTATTTTTGGGTGGGAAAGAGAAGGGTTGGGAAGTCCCCCAGAGCCTACTGGTCATTCTCAAAATCCATTTCATATGCAGTTTTGCCACAACAGAGCGTTACCCCAGGCTAGAACTACTCTTTCCCCTCCCTTCTTGGGAAATGAACTCCCCTACCTGGTTGTGTGGGTGCTGGGACAGTATCCAGAGCAGAGCAATGGAGGCACGACGCACGTCCTCGCTGCCAGATGCCAGGAGAGAGCACAGCTTGGGCAGGACATTCTCAGCAACCATCTCGGCCTGGATGTTTGCTGGTTTGGGAAAATGACTGAGTCAGGGAGGTTCAGAGCACTGCAAGGAGGCACTCAGGTTCTGATTCAAACAGTTGATTGTGCCTCAGTGATCAAATTGGAGGGCACCTCCCCATTTTCACAAGATGGGACAACGCTAAATGTTCGGTTATAAAAATAAACCCTCATTTGTTCTGGCTGCTTTTGCTGAGGGATTAATATAAGCTTGATGGTAGAATGTAGGTTGGACACCCTCAGTCTGTATCTGAACCTCAAAAAGAAGAATGAGGGGAATTTTCTGAGTCCATCATTGGCATAAGGCCAGTTAAGAAGGTGGCAGCTTCTGCTGTACAGACAGAAAGACCTCCCCAAGCACCATCGACCTCGCAGAGTTATGGTTGCCAGGGGAGAGATCAGCCATCCTGCTGAATTGTTATGCCTCACTTGTCCCTGCAACCTCAGTGCTTTTGGGCACCAAAAGGCACTGTCAGAGCAGCCAGCAGATGGTGAGGCAAATTTAAAAGGTCAAGCAGACCAGAGGCCTTCAACCACACCAAGGAGCAGCGCAGCAGTTCCTTCACTCTCAGCTAATTGTGATTGCTTGAAAATTAAGCACTTCTACATTTTCTAGATGAACTACTCTACCCTGGACTCTGGGGCTTTAGCACTGAGCGTGCCAGCTTTCCACTTTTATCTCCTGAGTATTCCATAGAAATGAAACCTGGAGTTTTAATAGGATAGGTTTTTTTAAGCTGATAACAAATGATTGGGAGCAAATTATATTTAATGATAGACAGAATCATGCCTTGGGAGAAGACAGGTCCCTTCAAACAGCAATTTCAGGAGACATTCTCTCTCCTAATAGGGTTTAATGTTTTGGAAACATGGAAGGGAGAAAAACTTAGCAACTAGGGCACCGTGCATAAGAAGACCTCTTCTGCCTTTTTCACTTTGTCCAGATATTTCCCCTCATTGCCTGGGAGTTCTGAGGCAGATTTAGTTATGATATGCACTGCATCCCCTCTTCTCTTAACACCCAGTTAAAATGTAGAAATGAGGGTATCTCTTTGGTTTCAATATGAAAGTTCCCATCCCACTGCGCTCACTCTGAAAGGCAGAGAAAGAAAAAAGAGTGTGGTTTGTTTATCTCCAAGATATTGCTTACCACTGATAGCCAAATTTCTTAGGCAAACACATGCCTGGCTTGAAACCTGCTTGTGCCAAAGAGGGGAAAAAAAAAAAGGAATGAGAGATGGAGAAAAAGAGAAGTTTCAGTAATGCATGTTCTTGCCTATTGTACACAAGATAAACACGACAACTCTAATTTCAGAGAATATATGGATTTTTGTTCAAAGTTTTGACGAATTTTCTTCAACCTCTTAGTATCAGTCATCCTGTTGTTGATGAAGAAGAGCCAATGGGGTTCAGATGTTGGTTTTAGTTTAGAATGTCAAATAAGTTACAGGAAAATGAAGGGAAAGGAATTGTCCCATGTGCTTTGCCTTTTTTTTCACCTCCCTACTTCACAGTATTTGAGGTTCCACCCTTTAAATCCTGTACTGTGACTTATTGAAGTTCCTTTGATGTGACTCCCAACAAAGCAAAAATTTCAGGATGTTATTCCTCAAAGCTATATAGTAAAAGTTCCGGGTACCAAAAAGAAAAAAAAAGTAGCATGAAAGATGCTTGACACCTTCTGTCACAGACACAGTGATCAAAGACACAGCTTGGACAGGGCACTTCACATATGTAGTTTCAAGTTAATAGCATACAGGCCATCCTAGTCTAAAGGAAGTGTCCAGGGCAGTGGAACAACTTTAATGATTTCCCTTTGCTTTCTCCATACATTGACCTTGTAGAACCTATGTACCTTCTAATACAGCTGTCTTTTCTCATGGGAAAGATGCTGCATAGGTACCTGTACAATAGATGAGCAGAATGGTGCAAGGCTGAAACTGGAAGCCCTAGTTTATAGCTCTACTTCAATGCTAAGCCCTTACACAAAGGAAAAGCTACAGCTTTACCTTGTCCACAGAAGAGGATAGGAGAGAGATGAGTGTCCGTAGCAGGAATCTGTCACTGGGTCCCAGCAAGGCTTTGTGGTGCTGAACATTGGCTGCCACGTTGCTGAGGGCAGCACAGCTGTAATACTGCAAAGGACCAAGAAAAAGAGTAGAGAGAGAGAAGTCACAGTGGTGTCATGTTGAAGAGAATACAAATAAATTGGAGAAATGCTCATATTTAGAGCCGAAGAAAATAAAGTGCTTTTTCATCCTAAGGGTGTTTATTGGTTAGACACAACGTGATGCAGCTACTGCAGCAGTCCTGCTGTGGCATGTACAAACTCATTAGAACCCTGGCTATTTGGGAATGTCCTGTGCTGCTGCAACGACATGGCTGCTGGCACCTAGGTCATCTGCATTTGCTATATTATGTGTTTGCATTGATTTACTTAAGCTGGATGTAGTTATTGCCCCAGCATGTCACGAAATCCTTTACAAAGGATTTAAATAGTAACGCTAGGGAGGATTATACATATAGGAGTATGTATTACTGGAGAGGTATAATTAAAAGAAACAGGTTGAACTGCAGACAAGGAAGTTTTAAGATGAATCTCAGAGAAACCTGAAAATGCTGAGGAAGTTTGCAGAAAGCAATTCCAGAGGGTCCATCCCTTCAGACTTTAAAAAAAAGAATCTGAATAGAGATAATAAAACTGATGGAGAAGGCTATTCTGTGCTACTCATAAGACTGAATGAACAAACTAACAGATGGTAAGGCTTACTACTCTGATTCATAGTTTTTTCATCACCATACTCTTGAACCAAGACCAGTTCTCTGCTGAGTGTGCAGAATCAAAAAGGGGTATCTGTGGTAGGCATGAAAGAAGAGGATTTCCAGATATTTAAAATAATAATATCTTCACAAGTTATGTGTTCTCAGAACACTTACTAAAATTGCTTAGAGAGGAAGATCAAAGTTAGGATTCAAAAATCAAACCAAACAAAACGAAAAGACCCAAAAAACCACCAACCCATGAACCAAAAAAAAAAAAACCACCAAAAAACAGAGGAAGAGGCTATTTGCAACTTGTCTGATGATGTTAAAGACATAAGAAGTTAGTCACATAACAAATCTGTCCATGCATTAGTGTGTGCTGGCAGATGCACTTCTACACACACTTTCTCCTGAGGAGCTAGACAGATCGAGTATATTGAATATGCATTATCTGACTGAGCTGAGTTTCACCAAAATGCTCTCACATGTTTTCTGCCTTCTTTAGAGAAACCTTCCCTCCTCTCCACCTTTTCACTTTTACATACTGACATCTGTGCTCTCCTTGCAGTCACACTGTTACTGTTTTAAAATGTGACCTGTTTGAGCTGTACCTGCACTTCTGAGTCAGGAGATTCCAGCAGCAAGGCAAGAACTGGTAGGGCTCCTTCCTTGCATAGGACCTGTTGGATTTTCTCTGCCATTAAAAAGGAAAAAAAAAAAGAAGTACTGTAAATGCATCTCTCCCCTTTCCTCCCTCTCATACGGAGCCACTGTTCAAAAGTCGTATGCACAATCCTTGGATTCTAGAAAGTGCTGATGTGTCCATATGCCAGCCAGTGTGACTGGAGAGTATATAATTTAGAGCTTGTGCAATATAGCAGTATGCAGATATTTTAGCAAAATGACTAGCAGGATATCTGATTAAGCTTTTGCTGCTTTCATGCTAAAAGCTGTTCTGAGAATCTGAATCACTAGGGAAGCTGAAAAGCCTCAGATATTTTCTTCACCATGTTTTCTGTGTTTCAAAAACAAATTCTATAAAAATTTCTAAATAATAACAGAAGTGTAATAGCCAACTGTATAAGTTATTGCCAACTGTTTCCTTCCACAATGTAGAGTTAAGAGGTGTTACTCATGACTCTGTCATTTAGCTCTGTGGAATAATGGTATCATCTAGGTAGATGAGATTTAATGCTGGTTTGTTTCAGTTAATGTATGGTTGTGTACATATGATTGCAGAGGACCAAATACTGCTTTTGATAAAGCTGTTGGTAGATATTCCAGGAGCTTTTAATGTCTGACCCATAATAGTTATATTTTGCATATTCCAACATCAAGTTAGTTAGAACAAGTTAAAAGTTCGTAGAGCTTGACTTTGCTGGATAAGCTTCTGAGATTGCCTCAAAGTACTGCCAAATGTGCTGCTAAATTTTATGCCAAGTAATGCCTTTAACAAACGTTTTTGTTTTTTTCTATTTCTTTGATTATTTAACTATTCATACACTAGCCCCTTGGAGCAGAAAATCATTTTGCTATTAGGCAAAAAAAGGCCTGAAATCATCAACCTATGGTATGAACATGAATGCCATATGCTCAGATATGCTTTAATCTTTGTTTTAACCCTTTTGGATTGTTTTTCTATCAGTGAGAAATTTTCTTTTAGCAATTTAGGTAAACCATTAGTCCGAAAGTACCTGATTGTGTGAGGTTGAGAATAGCACCAACTGCATTTTGTTGGACTCTGGGATCATAGGACTTGGCAAGAGACATTAGGGGTGTAACTCCTCGAGCAGCACCAATAGCCTCTCGGTTGGACTCTGGAGAAAAGAATCAGAGAAAGAAAGAAATTCTTAGTGCCATCCTACTGTGAGCCAGGAGCAGGACAACCGGCGGGACTAGTTCTTCGGTGTTTGCTTCTCTGATTGTTTGGTATATATGAAAATTTCTCCACATGCTTAAAGGAAACTGTTAAAAATTCCAAGAACTTAATAAGAAAGAAACCAACTAATGACTTCTGGATTAGCTATAGATCACAGCTGGTTCAATGCTTTTGTTTTGTGACTAGGATAAAGGGAAAAAAAAAAAAGGACTGTAAGTACCCTTAAACAGGCTAAGTGTCGTACTTGCCTTATACTCTTGGTATGTCTGATCAAGCTATTCACAGTGTGACAACAAAAAACTACATAATTAACTACAAGGAAGATTGAATTCATTTAGTAGGGTATAATATTCAGGGCCAATTTCTCTCTTTGACTGTCCCTGTGTTACTCCTTCGACAACTACCAACAATGCAAAGGTTTCCAAAGACAGAATTTGACTTAACCATTGGAATTTGAAAAGATGCTTCTTCTCTAAAGTGGTGGTAATTCCTTGCTTGGCAATGTATTAAATTGTACTGGAGTATAAAGAGAATTCAAAAAAGATCTACAGAGTCCCTTGAGACTCTTGGATGAAAAATGGGGAAAACCCCAAAACCTATAATACTTAATGCTGTAAAATTAACTATATACAATATATAATGTATTTATATACTATGTATATAAACATGCTACATATGATGAAGTTATGTTATGAAATTTAATTAGGAAAAAGAATCTGCTTTTAGTTCTGAACTTACTGAAGGTAGCCTCAGCTGTGCCGTATAGAAGGGAATCCTTCTATTATGCTCTTCCTTATGCCTTTACCATGAGGCCATCAAAACAATGGAAACAAGTAACCTCCTGCCACACTAAGACAGTTATTGTCCTCTCCCCTTTACTATCTTATTTCTATCTCTATATCATCTGTATTTGTATCTTATAAGCACTTTAGTGGCTAATTTTGAAAAAATAAGGCAGTGGTGTTCTTGGACATTGATGAGATTTATATGGGAATTAGACCAATGATTAATTCTCTTCATACTATAGTATACTGCAGACTATTTTATAAAAGGAAAAAGCAAAATCTACATCTTTCATTGTTTATATAAGCCAAACTGCCACTGAAGATCATAGGAGTTTTGGTAGAGTATTGCTTCATTTACATAAATTTATAGACAGTTTGAACAATGGCCAGTCTCTGGAAGTTTGCTGAGAGAAACATGAAACACAACAGAACAAACAAAAAAAAACCAAAAAAAAGAAGACATTTGGTTAATATCAAGTCTTCAGGTGCCAACTAACTTAGAGAGTTATCAGAATAAGGCTATTATTTTTATACCTGGTGCCTATCTAATAGGGAACTGGCACAAACAAATAATCCAGGATATTTATTCAAGTATTGTTCAGATAGCACCAGCTTAATATACCAGAACAATTAATTTTCTGTCTTCATATGAGTATTTTATACTCAAGGAAAAACCCTTTATTCTGAAAAAAAAAATTTGAGCAAAATAATTTTTCTGGGAAGAGTAATGTATTTAAAAATAGCTTTTCCATGTGGGAAGCTATTATTCTGGTGAAATACTCTGGTCCATTTCATAGACAAGCCTTTCTCTAATCTAGTCTGCCTACATCCTATTCTTTTGTTTCCCTCAGCAGAAATTCTTTTGTGTGGCTCCAACTGATGGAAACCAGTCTAGTGTGATGTAAACTAATCAGCTGAGTGAAAAAGGTAAAAGGATTGAGAATTGAGGTATCACTGCTTCCTTCGTTCTTGCACACAATGCACTCTATGAATGTTTATAAATATGGGAGAGAACCTCATATTTGAGCAAATGGATTACAACCATTTGGACTTGGGCAAATTCTTTCTTCCATCAGATATCCAAACACTGTTTTGTCAACTTATGACAGACTGGTTGGAGAGACCAATCTCACCAAGATGTGTAACTGTACTATCATCTCTGTAAGAGATGTGGCAGGCTAGATTATGTTTCTCTCTTGGACCACCTCTTTATCTTAAATAATGCAATCCCTCCACTGATGCCCCTTGGAATGCTTTTTGAAGGAAAGCACGTGCTCAGACGCTACGCTAAAGTGGGGAAATCAACAGCATCTACTCAAGCTGTGTTTGAATAACTCACCTCAAAACTGCATTTATAAATTCTTTCTTTACACTCTCTGACATTTGTGTGCTTGAAAATTCTTCTGTCAGAACAACTTTGAATGTGCTCTACACTCAGTGAATCCTTGTTTTAGCTTAATGTACATGTTCAGGTCTCCTGAAACCCTGAAGCTGTGAACATTTAGTTCTGTTCTGATGTACTCTGAGAAGACTTCTTATCCCAGAACTGATTACTTTGACACACTGATTGAAAAGCTGCAGATAATTGCAAATATGCATGTGTCCTTTTGCTGCACGGACAACACTGGTTTTGGAACTAAGTAGCCTTCAAATCATTTTCATAAAAATGGTTTGGTTTGCTCTTCTTATTTTTGGCTACCTATTGCAGCAGATAAGTACCAGACAATCCAACTTACGCATAACTTGCAGTCACATTGCTAAACAGCTTCATTGTGTACATAGTCTTGCATGCTCGTTGTAGCAGAATTAAGACCATTCTTAGATGTAGAATTTTAGTCACCTTCAAGCTATCTAAGGATCTTCCTAATTTGGTTGTGCTTCTGTATGTATCTTTTTTGCATGAATGGCTTTCTTGAAAGACATGACTGAACAGGATACTTTTATCAAGCAGACACTTCAAAATATCTTAGTCTGTGAGTTAAAATTAAAATAAACCCTAGAGAATTGCCTCTTGCTTTAGTCTCATTGCTGTGGTAGCTAAATATTGTCTGAAAAACAAATAGATAGACCCAGTCCCTCCAAATCCTGATTAAACTGGGACAGAGATACTCAACACTTATCAAATGCCAGGCAGCAACCCAGCCTATGCACTTGCAGGACTGCCTAACTTTGCTGTCTAGTTTGAAAGCTTCTTGAGAGCTTAATTTGAACTACTTGTGCTCAGAAGGACACTGGCACTTAAGGGACTGTGCAAAGGCGTTATGTGATCACCCTCAACAGGGAATGAAGGTGGACTGGGTCTGGAGTAGCTGATGGTTCCCTATATTCCAGGTTAAAGATATCTAGAAGGGAGAAAGTGCCTTCAGGACTAAGTAATATCCTTAGGTCCCCAAACAAATCACTTTCTCTGTGGGCTACTGAAAACAGGGGAAGGGATATCTCTCTGTAAATTTTCAGGGGCATAACTTCACTGCCCATACACAAAAAATGTCCTTCTAGTGCCAGGTACCTAAAATTTTAGTGATGCCATGCCTAACTGAGACACTTAAATGAGGCAATTTGCATCCCATACTAAGTAATGTTGTATGCAGAATTCCTAACCTGACTGTAATAATATACAATGTCTAAAAATAAGTTCCTAAGGGAAAAGTGTTTAAAAACCTGAAAATACACACACACAAAAAAAGGTGGGATAAAATGCAGATCAGCACTTTCATGTAGTTGCATCCTGTTTATCCACTCTCCCTTTGCAACCTAAATATTTAAATTAGAAATGAACACTGTCATCATGCTTCTCTCAGCCTTCTAGGAGATCAGATTGCAACCTCCCATTCTGTATTGGGAAGAATAAATACTATAGGGAGGGGAATAAATGTTATTCATGGTTTTTATTCAAACTTGTACACAAATTGTACAGTAGAATTGCACAGTTTGCACAAGGTAGAAGAAGTCAGACTAACTTGATAACCTTTCTTTTGGTAGCTGTGGTTGAACTGTCTGGATAACAGGAAAATATTTGTATCATGATATGAAATATGCATAGTTAAGCAAAAGAAGTTGACGACAAATGCAACACCTTAATACAAAGTTATGAGTGCAAAACTGTCAATGCAGTGGAGGACTGGAATATTTTACAAATAACAGACAAGTTAGAAAACTGAAGCAACAGAAACAGAATGAAACCTTATAGTACAAAATGCAGGGATGTGCACTTGGAAACATTTGCAGTAGACCCTTAATTACTGCACATTTCTGGTGACTTCACTTTCTGAAGACATGAATTCAAAATGGAACTCCTGCAGTTCTTGTATATCTTGGGACTGCAACAATGCCAGAAGTCTGTGGTATCACAATACAGCAGATGCAAATGCTGTGTTCATTCCTGGAACTTATCATTTACACCCAGAAGGACTTTGAAGATGAATGGAAAGCCTCACTTACACAGAGTTTTAAAAGAGCTTGGCTTTCTTGGTCTAGTAAAATGAAAGAGTCTCATCACCATAGACCAGAGAGATAGAACTACTGAAGCAAAAGCCAAAGTAGACATTAATTAAGATAAGCTGGTCATGAATATATTTATGATGAAAATCAGAGAAAGGACTGTAATCATAAGAAAATGAAGGTCAGAGACACTGAGAAAAATTCCTTAATTGGAATGTCAAAAGGTTGAATTTATGATGTGGGAATACCAAAGTTTGCTGCTGCATCTTATGACTCTTAAACCAAATGTAAATAGGTTGTTTTTTCTTGAAATGTGATCTAAGAGTTGGATGAATTCATTGCAGATGATAAAGGAAAAGAACAGCACACTCACCTGAAACAGCCAAAGTCATGATGCAGGCACAGGAATTACACTGGACAGTGGGATCCTCTGACTCAAGCAGATCCAGAATTGGCTCAAGTAAACCCATTTGAACAACTAATTCTTTGTCAACTATTCATAAATTCAGGAAAAATAATGAACAAATAAAAAACCAAACAGTTAGTGCTTCTGTGAAAGAATATATCATTCTTTGACTGCTTTCAGAATCTATATTATGATTATACAAAATAGATCTAAGATGGAAACAGTCTGATAGTCACTCACAGTCCCTAGCTTGGTTTGCTTGATTCCTCTTCAGACTCATGAAAGAGTGTAAGAGATGTTCAGAGGTTCTAGGGCAGAAGGTCCCAAACATTTCTGCTAGCAATTCTGTTCACAAACATAAGGTTAATTTTGGAAAGAGCAACTGCAGCTTTCCAACAGGTTCACAATTTACTCCACACTCTCCTCACTCTTTGTTTTTCTTCCCTTTAAATATTACTTCTTACTTGTTAATAGCGACATTATATTATTTCCGGTAAAATCCTTTTAAAAAGGCAAAGAAAAAATCTAGCTTCACTGAAGACTGACTCTGTTTTATGATGTTATGGGACTGAGTGATGGAATACTTGTGGCCCAGGTGCCAGGAGTGCAGAAGTAGATGCAACAAGGACTCTGTTGATGAGATGTGAGGTGTTTGTGCCCTGTCTATCAGCATAAACTTTATTGGGAAGTCTTTCTTCTGCAGATCCCAGATCCTATTTCAATTCCATTTGCCCTATTAGTTACAGAAAAAAGTGAATTCTACTAAATGTTTTAACTTTTTTTTTTATCTGCAAGAAATTTAAGACTAAGGTCCAGTTCATAAATAACAAGAAAATGAGCACTGTCTCAGAGTCTGTTTTTAAGAACTTTATCTGTTGTTTGAAAGGGCAAGTGTTGGGCTCTCAAACCAAGAATGAGAATAGAATTCCCACGCCAGTCTGGGAATAATTTATCAGCCTTTGCACACAGATTTAAGAAATCTTGCCACATGATATAATCTAGCTGGAGGGATCTTATATGTCTTGGTGCCACTAGAATACGGAAAAAGTAATTGGGATTTGTGTAGACCTGGGTGTGTAGATGTGCCCTCCTTCTATATGAGTCTGGCTGAAGAGATCCTTTTTCACCTGAAGAGAGATGTGTTGTTAATTACTCACTATGTCCTTCCAGCAAGAAGTTGACAAACGACAAGGAAGACATCTGCTGCACCTCCAGGTCAGCAGACCGTAGTAAGGCATAGAAGGGTTCCAGATGCTCCACAGGCAGGGGGATGTTCACTGCAAGAATGAGAGGAAATATTCATGAGTCTCATTCCTCACCATAGTCACATTTTTCCCTTGCTGATCTTAAGCCTCAGGTGCTCCCATATATAGGCTGAGTGGTATTCCACTTCCTTTAAATTCCACTGCTATTAGCAGAGAGGGCAAGTTTCCTCAAAAGGTTTTGAATAACCGAGTACTTCAAAAACATCATGGGACGGAAAGCAGTATGCCTTGCTACAAAGTAAGTCATTCTGCCTCACAGCAGGTCCTTGTGTTGTGGCTACCTGCACTTTTTATCCAGCAAAAAATACAGGGGATAAAGTTATTACTCCAAGTGACCGAATATTCTCTTTGAAGTAAATTTAGGACAAACAAATAGATAATAAATTGCAACCTGCTTGTTACTGGTATTTCTACCTTTTTAGAGAGCCCAAAGTCTTGCTGGAATTTTATTTGGGACATCTAGGTTGACTCCTAACCATTTACACATTACCTCAGGAGCCAAGTGCTCCCACAGAATAGTTGGGACAAAGGACAATGTTCCCTTCATAAACTTTCACTACAATCTGGCCTCTAGAACTTTGCCCTCTTTCAAAAATTATATAATATAAAACATTAGCTGGTCACTATGCCCATTTCCTTCCAACTATGTTTTGACTGTGTTGCTCTCAGGAGATTCACTGTACACTAAGTACTTTGAGTTCTGCTGAGTTTTACAGAAGTATTACAATTACACAAATGACAGTCTTTTATAATCATGAGAGATATCTCCTCATAGCAAAAATGTGAATTGACTCTGCCTACATGGCAATGACAGCATTTCCATTTTCCTTAGCAAAAAACACAGCATGAAAAAAACCCCAAAACCACAAAACTTTGCTTAATGAATCAAAGGGAATAGGGAATGTCACAGTTGGAAATAATACTTTTATTTATAATTACATGAAAATTTTCTAATCCACTGAGATAACTTACTGTGCTGACTCATATGCAGGTAATAGAGGGCAGCTGACTGCTGTAAACCTGGGTTTTCTGAAAAGGCTAAGGTCCTCAAGGCCTCCAGAGGGTCCTTTCCAAGGGGTGACATTTCAAAACCTAAAGATGTACAACGACAGCACAGGCTCAATTACACCTGAAACGGGTTAGTTTACAAAAATACATTAAAATTTATAGCCAACCAAACACATAAGGATTTTTGTACTGCAACAACTCCGTAAATTGCATCTACCCTTATTCATGTTTCCATGAGCAGAAGCAATAGATGAATTGGGAATAACATGTTCTTGGCAATGCCTCTTGTAAAGCTCTCAGAGCTAGTGATTCAAAACAAGATAAATTAAAACCTTTAGACACTTCTATGTTATCTAATATAAATGCAGGTGTTCTTGTTCTCCATAAAAATCTTTATCTTTTTCTGAATCACAGAAGATCTTTGTTAAAAAATATCTACTGAACGTGGTGTTCTTAGTTATGAACTATAGAAAGAGTATATATTTCTAATTTACTACAAAGTTCACTGTGTTTCCCATCTTGGGTATTACAATAATACCCAATTATTTTTTATAATAAAGAATTTCAGGGAATAGCAAAATGGATTGCAAATGGGTTTGTCTCAGGCTCTAGCAGAAGTCTACCTGTACTGAAGTATGATAGTTCCCCTATGAATAAACCAGATGTTCAACAATAACCATCAAGCAACAGCAGTCATGCATGACTTCTGAAAGTCATTGTATAAAATAATGTGTGGAATGGAGCAGCAGAGAGGAAAATAAAAGGGACATTCAACCAATGCTTGGTACTATGAACTGAGCTGAAAAGATAATATAGTATAAATTGACTGGTGAAGCACACAATTTTATTTTCAGGCAATAGATTAAAGTTGTGCATTAATGATTGAAATATCTCTGTGAAACATATCTAGCTACTTTAACTCCCAGGAGAAAGAGGTTGTGAAGGACATGAGCTTCCATGCCTCTGTGCAAAACTCAGCCAATATCGCACGCCCTTAGAAGCTGCTGACATGTCAAGACTAGCAAACTCCTACTTTCAGGATTAGGTAAGTGAGCTTCACAGAAGAACTGCTTCATATAAAGATCCATTTTGTTTAATAATTAACAATATACACAAAGAGAAGGACTAGCCTGTGTGTGCAAGGTTTTAGAGAAAAAAAACCCAAAAATCTCTTCATGTGGTTTATTTCTGGTCCTTACACACTGACTATCTGAAACTTCCACGTATCTCTGCTTTTGTTTGGGAGAGTGATAAAGCAGAAACCACTCAAAATCTTCACCTGCCTATAATATCAAATATTTGCAGCCCTAGCTAACAGGTGAGTATGATGAGCAACCATGAAGGCTCACCTTGCACGCAAATTGTTCAAACACTGGCTTCCTGCTTATTGTAATTTATTCAGAACTGAGGATGGGCTTTCTCCATCTTGGAATAAAATACGCAGGTGAGTGTTAAAGTAAGAGGGATGTGTCTTGGTTTTCTTTGTGAGGCTTCCCTGCCTCCACCAGTCTTGGCATCAGGATTTCGCCACTCAGAAAATTAACCTTGGTTCTGCTTCTTGGGTGCTGTACATGTCCTGTCATGGACAGCGGGACCTTCCCGAAAGCATACAATGCCATCTGTGTACTGCTGTCAGAGAAGCTCTACACTTCCTGCTGCTGTACCCCAACTCCTGAGGATCCAAGCCAGATCAGCCTTTTAAAGACTGATTTCAAAGAAAGGATCTCTCCAGAAAAACATACACTTGGTCTTTACAGGAAGCACCAGTGGGTGCTGCAAGGGGCCATTCTGGCCCCACCATTTTTTCCAGAGCACCCCTTCCTTACACCTGATCCATCAGCTGAGCTGGGATACTGCCAAGACAGTCTCTTATACAGTCAGGCACATGCTAGCCTTTGAAGAAAAAGTTCAGCCCTGGAAGATCTCCACTGTATAACAAAATAAAAGATCTGGGCCTATTCTGGGTATCAATGTCAGGATTTAACCAGTGCTTAAGGTACAACAATTAGTGAACTGTATCAGCAGTGCAGGACCCACCACTTTCATGGGTAATGACACCAGCTAATACCAGCTGAGGCTAATTCACACATCTTGCCAACAACCAGCGTCACAGCAATTATTGCAAAGGTTGTTCCATGACATATAATTTCAAACAGCATTAACCGTGTCACACCAAGGAAAAGCGTTCCTCCTGGTTCCCCTTACACGTTAGTTTTACGTTCCCAAAAACGCAAGTAAAGAAATAGTAGTTTGTGTTCCACATCTTTCACACAAATGAAAGTAAAAGGCTATGCAATTCTGTGTGGTAGCTTTCTCCCAAAGCAGCTAAACTTAGAATATACCCAATTAGC
Organism: Pachyramphus minor; assembly: GCA_013397135.1. Classification (NCBI taxonomy): domain Eukaryota; kingdom Metazoa; phylum Chordata; class Aves; order Passeriformes; family Tyrannidae; genus Pachyramphus; species Pachyramphus minor. The sequence continues at coordinate 314,495 of VYXB01008214.1, read as the reverse complement.
TGTGAGACACAGCAAAACCAAACAAGCAATGGCTGCCATCTAAGCTTGAGACAAGGACTGTTTTCAGATTGGACAACTGACAAAATACACTCATACAAGACAACTGCAGCAGTGGCGGGGGCGGGGGGGGGAAGTTTTCTTATTGATATTGTTGTATCTTAGGACAGGACAAAGAGGACATCACAAACAGATAAGCAGGGGAATTAGGCAGGTAGCCTGTAAAGCAAAGGAGATAGATGAAGAGTTACGCAAATACTTTTATTCAAGTAGAAACCCATGACTATGCTTAAGCCTGGTCTCTAAAATGTTTGCACAAAAGCACAGTTTCTCGGAGTCTTGGGAACCCAACGATGCTTGTCCCAGGGTGACTTTGACCTTCCCCACGTATAGCCCAGACACCCCTAGCACAAGACCAAATGTGTTGCAACCAGCCAACATGGAGGTGTTTAGCTGTGCACATCAAAGTGTGATTTGCCTGCTCACAGCTCAGCACTCAGGTCTTGGCACAGCTCGTCTCTAGCTCTGTGAGCTCAGTTACTGACTTAAAAGAACTAACTTCAATTACTAGAAGGACTCACTTTTATGAAAGATACTTACATGGGTTATGTACTAAGAGTGGTGGCAGAGCAAGAAAGTGTCTGACCATTTCTACCTACATCCAACTGTGGCACCACTTGAGCCCTTGGTGTCCTTTACACAAAGAAAGTGCTCTGTTGCTCTGGCCTTTCCTACATCATCACCAATTGCCCATGCCAAAGCAGATCAGCTAACAATCTGCTTTCTATCGGGGGTACAGCTGTGAACCCCCTAAGGTGAGGCCATGAAAAGATCCACTTTGCACAGAAATCACACAACGTGAAGACAAAATGAATCTCTTTATTTAAGGATGGGCTAGCTTTTATCTCGTAGGGCATGGAATGCATGGAATTTGGGAGGAATTGTGCCAGGGGAATATCCATACATGGGAATTGGGCTGGAATATATCCAAATATGGGTAAGGAGAGATACAAAAATGAGGGAAAGCTATAAATTTTAACTAACAGGAGCCCATAGGCAAAAGGTTTACAATCAGCAAATAGGAAAGGGGTTAACATTAGCTTAAACTGCAGATTACATACAAAGTAAGATTTTTTCTAACAACATTGTTAATAAATTGAATAAACACAACACTCTTATAATATGAAAAAGCAGTCTCTGAGGTAGGAAGTTATTTGTTGTCCAGTAATCCAGCTGTATATTAAAGCTGTCTTTCCTTCAGTTCTCTTCAGATATTCTTTTCCACCACATATAAACCTCTTGTGGAGTATTCCCAACAGCTCTCAACCCACAAAATCAACCTCCTTGCTCTTTCACAACCCGTTAGAAAAAGACGTCCTCTTACCTGTTTCAATATGCTGCAGAAACTCCTGTGCTGTCACCCTCTCATGAGGCTGTAGGATGGGCTTGTACAGCTGTCTGGTTTTAGAGCTGTTTTGTTTTAAGCAGGAGCATTTGCTTATCAGAATCAAGCATTCCTTGATGCCATGCACCAAGTCGGAGGACATCCTCTGAACAAAGGCTACGAAGTCCCGCAACAGCTGCATGCATCGTCCACATAGTTGACCCATTCTTGTTCCAACAGCAGCACCAAGCAAGAAGAAAATTAAGGAGATGGAAAGAAAAGTTTCTTCTCAACTTGTCCACTTTTTGCACTAGCTAGCTTCCTCGATGTTTGTTCTGTCTTACAGAAGTTAATATCACACCATATGCAGCTGCTGTAAAGCAGACAATCCTCTGCGTCCGAAAAGCTGCATTTCACAAGACTGGTTTCTGCAGATCTCCCGGAGTGTACAAATTATTATTTAAAAGGCTAGACTGGAGACACTCGACTTGAAGAAAAATAAAATAATGACCTAAACACATTTTGTGGAGAACAAACGGGGTTTAAGTCCCGGAGCATCCACCAAAGACTTCATGAGGCTGGAAAAGCTCTGGGATAATGGAAAACGCAACCTCAGTTTTTGTAAGACAGCTTTCCACATGAAAGGTAAGCACCACCTTGCCTGCATGAGTTCAAGCTGCAGCTACCAATGGGAGAGGAAG
>VYXB01008214.1:170212-304927 GCA_013397135.1 Pachyramphus minor | reverse complement strand
CCGCCCTGCCGCGGGCCGCCGCTTCCCCCGGGAGCCGGGCCGAATCGGCGTCGGAACTCCCCGCGCCTGGACGGCGCCCCGGGAACCGAAGGTAGAAGGGGGAAGGGGCAGTGGGAAGCGGCGGCTGATCTTCCTTGTAGCTGTTTCCTGGCCCCTGGAAGCCCTGCGAAGCGGGGGTGTGGGGAGGGGGCGTTCGGCCCCGCCGGGCCTCGCCCCGGGAGTGCGGCCTTTGGATCTGGGCCTCCTGTGGGAGGCGGGAAGGCCCGAGGCGATGTGGCTGTGCAGCGCAGATTACGGGAGTGTTAAATCTACCCGTTATCCTCGCGGGTGTGACGCCGAGGAGGGAAACGGTGCTGGGGAGAAAGGATGCTTCGCGGTGTTGGATCAGCCTTTACGGTGGATGGAGGAACTTCCCTTCGGGCATGGCTGTGGTTCGAGCTCTGGTGCCTGAAACACCCTGCGCCTTCCCTGCCCTGCTTACAGATGCTCGCAAAGCCCCGTGAGGGACAGGAATGGGTTTTATACCCCTTGCTGAAAGGGGCTGTTGTGTTCCCAGTGTTGATCACACTGTAGTGTGCCTGTAGTTGCAGGATCTTACCCATTATTTCTCCTTTGCTTTGTAAACCCCCTACTTTTCACCTTTAATTTTGTGAGAATCAGATTCTTGCTTTGTGTGTCGTGGTGATCCTTTACCAAGTCACTTGTTTATCTCAGAGATCATAGTTTTACCTTCACTGCAGCAGTTAAATTTTACTACAGAAAGACCCGAGGGCATGCAAAACAAAGGTGCTCTTGATGCTGCAAGTAGTCACTGCTTGAGCAATGGTTGGCATATTGTAAATGTATAAAAACATCACTTAGAGGAGTCCTCGGTGTGGGAGGGATTGATTAAAGAACGTGGGGTTCCAGAAAAATGCTGTCTAGCTGTTGTCTTTTTCCCCTTTCTTCCTCATTCTCCTCTTCGCTAATCACATTGTTTTGGGCAGAAGTGGGGAAAATAAGGGGATAAAGGCTCTGGCACTGATGTGTGCTCCAAGCATACAGCTTCTTATGGCAGAGAGTAGGAATGGCATCCTCCCACTAGTCTCTTTTGATGTTGAGTGACAGGCTTTGCTGGATGGCAGGACGAGGTTCAGTGTGTTACATTTGTTGGTGACTGCCTTTTTCCTTACCAAGACTTCAGTGGGCCCTCTTTTGTGAAGGCCACAGGTGAAGGCTGTTGCTGAGGGAATTCTTTCTTGGGGGAAGGGGGAAGTAGGGAGGTCATCATGTACCGTGGAGAAGGGCCTGTTGCCATTGGGGATGTAGAAAACTTGGAGTGCTTATAGGAATTTGGAAAAGATCAGCAGGGAGCTCTTTGGATCTAGGGTGCAGGTATTTGAATGGATTATATTCAGACTGGTTGTCAAGGAGAGATAGTGATGTAGGGGTTTGAGGAATGCCAGAGAACATTTAGGGATTGTTTACAGCAGAGATAGGTGAAGGAAGCTAATGAGGAAAGTAAGCCTTCGGGTTACAACTGTGCTTTGTTTGTCAGAGTCTCTCCCAAAGGTATTCTGAAAAAGTGCGCTGGTGTCTTGTTCATTGTGCTCTGGCCTCCCTGCAGCCTTGTGGTAAATGGGATCTCGGAGACCTGAAAAGTCAGCTTTTGTCCTGAGTAGTTTTCTTCTGGATCACTGCTACAGCCCACCAAGCTGTGGTATCAGTCTTGAAACAAATGAGGGAGGGACAGTTGCCTTTTCTGCAGCAGCATGCTTGTACTTCATCACAGAGATTGTGGAAATCACTGTGTAAGGGGGTATGAAAACGCTGTGTTTAAAACTCACACACACACAAACAAAACAAAAAGCAAGAAAGGCTATCCAAAACCACGTGTCCAAAAGTATACTAATTCCTTTTTGTATATCAACAAATTTCTTAAAGTCACTTTGCTTTCTGTGTTTTTTAGTTAGAGGAGAAACATGCTTTTGTTTGCCAGTAGTATTACATAAAAGAACAGCTAACAATCATATGACAGTTTTGCAGAGGTGATTTTGCTTTTACTAGGTTGCTGGGTTTTGACTTAATTTACAAGTATTTTGTATTGTTTTCTATAAAGAAATTAATTAATTTGGGGGGAAAAAAGGCCTTCGTATGTTTTACTGTTTCCATTGTATTTCCAGCATATGAATTAGGGAGAATAATGCTTCCCAGATCTTATTTGTACATTGCAAGATAATTTGGACAAATTTGCCGTGGAATTTTAGTATTTCTAGGAATCTTAAGTCCTTGATGATCTGACAGTCTGCAGTCACTATGAAATGTGTTCTGTTCTTGTATGTAATGTGCTGCTGCTACGATTGTGGAAGTTCAGAGAAAAGGGAGGGGAGAGGTAAAGAGTGGATAAGAAAGCATGGCAGATGTGCAAGCCCTGAATAGATGACTTACAGTGGTGCCTCATTAAGACTTTATGTAATTCAGTATGTGTATTATGAGAGAATACTACAAGTTCCGTGGGATTTCTTGTAGACTGTCCTATCCCCTTTTGTTTTGTCATGATTGTATAATCCCCATGTCTTTCAAAGCCTGAATCTCTGAATGAAAATACATTTTGGAAACAGCTTGTGAATTACTTTAACAAGATTTTGATTTAAATCTTCCTGACAGCTCTCAAGTTATGCTTAAGCAAGAGAAATACAGGCTACTAAATAACTCTAAATGAAGGATAGATAAAATAGTGAAGCTAAGAGCAAGCAGTGTTTTGCTAGTGTAAGTGGGTATAACTGTCCTAAAATGTCTTAAACTTAGGTGTGGTGTGTAACTTGTAAAATGGGTTAAGAGATACGTTGTATCTACAGTTTTTGTACTCCGAGAAAATTTCTACATCAGTGGTGCAGTAAAGACTCTGAAAAATAATGTTTAAAAAGAGTTGGACACAGTTTTCCTTGTCCTTTTTATTTTTTTTTATTAAAAATAGCAAATGCTAACAGTGTTGCTTCCTCATTATTGTCTTGCTTGTGGTATTCTGGTGCATATCTTGTTTTTGCTTAATGGTTACACTTGCTGGCCAAGACTGATTTAAGACAGAATCTGTTGTTATTTCATTAAGAAATGTTTTTTGAATGTGACTCGATATCTGACAGGTGATGAACTGGCCAATTTTTTAAAAAGTCATGATTTCTATGTTTAGGTTTGGTTGTTTGGGAGTGTTTGGTTTTGGTTGTTTTAATTTTTTGTGGGTGTTTGTTTTGGTAGGGCCTTTGTGTGGGGGAGTTTTTCCTTTCCTTTTTTTTTTTAAAGCTTCTTGCAAGTACTGTTAAAAAGCTTAAATACCAAGTTTATTGCTTCTGAATGCTATGCCAGGCTGGTTTCAGGGAAGCTTTAAGACTGCTGCTGCCAAAAGAAGCAGTCCTGTCTGGCTGCTACTTCAACTTCCCTGTGTTCGTCCAGATGTTTGTGGGGCTGTGTAATGAGCCATATCAGAAAAAATAATTTGTATTGGAAGTAATCTAGTATGTGCTTGCAGAAATACTTGTCCTGGCATAAGGGAGATCATCAGGAATGTGAGGAAACACAGGATGGGAGAGATGGGACTGTTTCTTTAAACTAGCAGAGCCAGCTTATTCTGGTTTAAAGTACTGTGGAGCTTTAGCAGCTTCCTTTGTGAAATCCAGATTTTTTTTAACATGGAAATGAAATGACTGAGAGCTAGGTGTTTCCTTTCTACTATTTAGTGTGGAAAGCAAGGGAAAAAGAAGCTTGAGTAACCAGAAATGTGAGATTGCCGCCCTGGTGTTTCAGGCATAGACCATGTTCCTTGCAGTCATGGTCCTCTTAAAAACACTGGTGTTAATAATGTCATCTTGTGTCACCTTGTTAATGTGCACCTCTGGCAGGCCGTGGGTCTCTTTCTGAGACTAGTCCAGAGGAAAGCTTAGTTCACTGAAGTGAGAGGGGCAGCTGCTCTTGCATAGCAACTTATGATGCTTACAACCTCTTTTTAGTGGCCTTTAGTACTGGTGCCCTTACTTGGCATAATGTAGCTGCTACAGACTGACAGTGAGCATGAGGGTGTACAGGAAGAGGCTGAGGGTGATTTCATTTGCTGCTGTTAAAATGTAAGGTGTAGTTGTGATGCTCTAAGGAATGTGTACTTTTTCTGTGAAAGGATGCAGCATTTAGAAGCTTACTGTTAAAAAGGAGCCGTTTTCCTACATATTTCTGTTACCATTATTTTTTCTAAATAAGCTTTAGTAGAGGTTAATAAAATTTGAGATTCTTGCATATTATGAGAATATTTATACAGACTAAAAAACCCACCAGCAATCTAGTCTTTTCAGGTTTTTTTCAAGTGTAAGCATTGTTTGGATAAGTGGGTGTTGTGTGTCAAGATTTTATCTATTACCATTAAATGGAAACAAAAGCTGCACATAGTTGAGTGGTTTTAATTCAGTAGTTAAGGTTTTCTGTTCGAAGCTCTTTTTCTTTAAAATGTTGTTATATCCATACTCTTATAAAAAATATTTGGCAAGAGGGTAGCAAATATATTTTATCTGCTGGGGTTGGATGTAGTAAATCCAATGTCTTGTTTAATTAAAAAAAAAACAAACAAACCAGTGGTTACTTTTCACCTTTGCCAGTTGTTAGGGAAAATTCCTAAAACTGTGTGGAACTGACTACAGGAGTTTGAGTTATGTGGAACTGACTACCTGAGTATGAGATGTTGTCTTCTGCCGAGAGGTTTTAAAGGTGAAGTAACTATCTTGTTCTATATCCCCGGGATCTAAAGATTTGTCTAAATTAGAATTTGGATTTCAGCTAACACCAGTTAAAGTCAGAAATATATATTATATAAGTATTCATTTAAAATCTTGGACTGAATTTGAAGTTTGTATTACTTTTTCTGTAGTAGACTTCTGAATGCCTTCACTGACCTTTACTAGCTAATACCATCTCGCCTTTTGTCTAGACAAAATCTGAAATGGTCCGATACACTACTGTGCTCCTTCAGAGACTCATGCTTGCTGATGATGAGAAGTAAAAACTTAATCTTAATAAAGCATATATTTTGTAGAAATTGGAAATATCTTGGTCACTACTAGTGAATGGTAAGTGGACTTTTGAAAGCAGTGTTTATGAACACAAGTGCTACATTTCTTCTTTTAGATGAAGAAAATGTTTGTGAACAAGTGTGAAAGTGTCATTTTAGGAGCATTGGATATCTCATGTCTTTAGATTTAATGAATAAGTTGTTGAGATGTAATTTCTGGGAGACCCATCCTGTCTGTATTGAATTGGGACAAAATTCCTATTTTGTTGCTTTAGTGGAATTGAAAAGTTTTCTTAATGTTGAGCCAGACTGCAAACGTACATAGTCTTAAGGCTTGAAGGTAGTTAAAAGCTGGGTCCAGTGAAAAATTCGTACATTTGAGACTGGTTTTGTTATTACAATTATGCTTTGTTTCTGTATAACCTTAAAAGAGCTAGTTTTTGAAGTTGTTGGCTATTTAGGTAAAATCATATATGTTTGCATTTTAAACAAGAAGGTATAATAGAGTAATGCCTCTATAAATGTTCCAAGAGAAACCTAAAGCTTTCACTGTTGGCCTAAGTCCTCATCCCAGTTTATTTTCTTTCCAATATGGTTGCTCCAATGAAGTGCAGAGCTATGTGTTAGAGTTAATACTGGTCTAACAGTTTGTCACTGTCCTTTTTACTCCCCTCTTTCTGGCTGCATGCTTTTATTTGCCCCATAATCCAGCTCAGTTTGGCACTTCATTAAGCCACTTTGATAACCTATTTATGTGGAAGTGGTTTGTGGGTATCAAGAGCTCGCTCACTGAAGGACCTAAAGGATGTCAGGGCTGTTGTAAGGGGAAGATAATGTGTTACACAGCCCGGCAAACAAGGTTGAAGGAGGAGTGGTCACATGTGCAAGGGGAGTAGGATTTGCCACTTGACAGTGGCTCTTGACCTGCTCCAGTCTTAGCATGCAGCTTCACTGCCCTTCCAGGAGTAAATTTGCTATTTTTTATGTGTTGTCTTTTCATGATAAACAGGTTAATGTTTGAACCCCTTTAAACAAAAGGTATTGCCTCTCCTTTGTTGAACATTCATGTCTCTGACAGTCTCCTTTTCTGTTCTGTAGGAATCTGTATTGCTGAACGCACAAATAAGGAGTTTTGAAATAATTGCTCCGTTGGCACCAACTAATAGTTTGAGGTAAGATTCTCTTAACTCTTTTTTTTAAATGTTCTGATTGAACCCAACTATTGGAAATTAAAACTGCTTTTGTTTTCCTAATATTTATGATTGCCATAAGAAGCTACAATATATAAAACTCTAAATTAGTCTGTCTCTTGTAAAGATCAACTATACTTGTCATACATAGAATGCAAAATGTATAAATGTTATTGTTGAGCACAGGGAAAATAATAATATATTAATTTAAAGCTGAGATTGGGTTACATTATAAACATTGTCCATCTGATGTTTGGTTTGAAAATTACTCGTAATAGAAAAAAAGTCAGGTGTTTTTTTTTCTGTCACTCTTGGAAAATTGGCATGCATCATGTCTTACAACACTTTAAAAGCTCTAAATTTATGTTACCTGTGAGTATTGAGCTTGAAAGATTATAAGCTGTTTTCTGTGAGTTTAATTGAACACAATGAATTAGAAACCATCTTCTGAGTACAGGTTATGCAAATTTGCTTTTTAGTGGAATGAGCCCATAAAAGACAGCATTCAACATATTCTTCACCAAGGTAAATAGTTTTTTCTGAGTTACATGTAAAGCTAGTTTAGGTTAAAAAGTTTTGCTGGGTTAGGTTCAGATGACGTTACGTCTCTGCGGCCATGCAGACATGTGGGGAAAGTCATGTGGGACAGGAGGAACCAGTTGATAGGGAAAAGATTGGTCTGCTTTTTTCTTTTGGGTTCTCTTAGATGTGTCTAAAATCTGTGAAATTTTGTTAACTTGAAATTAAACTCTGATGTTTAATCAGGTAACAAGAAAGGTTAGATAAAGTACCTTCCTGTGTTGACCTTGTATTTTTAATACAGTAATTTGAGATTTTAAAGCCTGTTTGCAACACAAAAGCTGAATGTTTGTTTTTTTCCATTTCTGTCTTAATTATTATTAAACAGTGATGATTATTTAGCATTCAAAGGCCTGAAAAGATGTAGTTACTTGTTAATAGTTTATATTCAGATTGTCTAATGTGACCCTTTTTTTTTTTTTTTAAAGCTGGGCAATTTCAAAAGAAAATGGTAATGGGTCAAAGTTTTTATTAATTAAATTGGGGATTTTTAGCCACTGATCTGAAAAGAAAAGGAAAAGGTGTGTATTTTTTACGGTTAGCATTAATTCTAAATATTTACTGTGACTGTATGTAAGAAGAAGTGGTAGTTTATTTATTTTCTTTTAGGTCTCATTGCTTTATAATCAGTGATAGTTTTCATAGCTTTGTGCTGAAGCATGTTGAATTTTGTTGCAAGCCATGTTATTTAACTAGTTGTTAGAATCTTCAAGTTGGCCATGCATTTTACTTATAGATAAAAAGCAAAGTTAACCTAAAAAGATGCAGGGTGAGCATCTTGACTAGTGGAAAATCAGATTAGAGTGATTAGCCTTAGTACATGTGGTTACAGAGAAATAATACCTGTGGCTCAAACTTAACTGGTGGACAGAATACTTCAGGGCTTTTTCGTTCCTTATGTAAATGGTACATTGTAGTAGACTTAAAACTCCTTCCAGAGAGGGAATAGCGGATTGGAAATGCAAGGAAACTATCAACTTTTGCAAGACTTTTGTTTAAAATACATCAGAATGTCCAGAGTTACATTATTCATGTCTTAATTTGCAGATTTTTTTTTTTTCCCTGTTTCTTCTCTTCTACAGGATTAGCTTGCAGTTAAATCTGGGAAATATTTTACTGTTATACTTTATCTTTTCAGACAAAGTGTGTGCACTGCAGCAATGTTAAATTCTTTAAAATGTGGTCTAACTTTTAATTTACTAATAAATGTACTCATATTGTCTCCAGAGTTTGTTCATTTAGCAAATGCTCTACTTCTTTCTAATATCATCATTTTAATATATACAAATTTTGTTTATTTATATAATTCACATGGACTCTAAATAGCTGCTTCCATTTTTTTTGCCCTCCCCTTATTGCTTTTCCTTTTGGGAAGGAGTATATCTACTGAGAAAAATGGGTCGATCTAACTCTAGATCACATTCTTCAAGATCAAAGTCCAGATCTCAGTCCAGCTCTAGGTCGAGATCCAGATCACATTCGAGGAAAAAGAGATACAGGTAAGTTGATGTCATACTGCGTGAAAAGGTGGTTTGGTATATTAGGTTTTGTCTGGAAAATGTTTTTCACTTGCATGATGCTGTGGCAAGAGTGAGTCTGGGATCCTGTTTCATTTTAGGCACTAGGCAAACTATGCTTTGAATGTAATTTTCATTAACTTTGTTTAAAAATTGGGATTTTTTTTCCATTTTCGTGTATCTCAAGATAATTTCAGAATGTTAATGGTTCCTCATGATTTGTGGCCCTTTTGATTCTTCCCTTCACCTTTATAAGATCTTTTCTTTGCCCAGTCTCTTTCTCTGTAACTTGTTCTGTACTTCTCATTTGGCTTTTCATATCTGCAGTAACTTAAGGCTTCAGTAGATAAACTTTGCTGTACCTTGTTATCTCAGTTGCCTTTTGTTCATCTTTCTTACTAGTGGACTTTACCATCTCCCACAAAAAAAGTGGGTCAGTTGAATGTTTACTGCCTCATCAGCTGCTATCCACAGGCTGGCATATTAAACTGGGGGTCGTGTAACTTCAACCAAGGTGGCTCAAAACTGAATGCCATGTTCCAGAGTGGAGATAATCTCTAATAAAATGGCAGGGCAGGCCACTGAGGCTGATAATGTCTTAATCATGTGATGCAGAGTTTCACAGTCCTTAGAAGTATAAACATGCTTATTATAATAAATATATTACGAAAATAATAAATAGAGATTGTAGAAGTTACTGTAAGACCGTTGGTCTGCATCCTTTAGCATTCTGACTGCAGTGGAGAAATCTAGCAGTTAGTGTCAAGGCACTTCTTTCTTTTTGGTTTTCCAATTGTCAGATGTTAATGTTTCCTTTTTAATTTTAGTTCTAGGTCTCGGTCAAGGACATATTCACGATCCCGCAGCAGGGATCGTGTTTATTCTAGAGATTATCGCAGAGATTACAGAAATAATAGAGGAATGAGACGTCCCTATGGTTACAGAGGAAGAGGTAGAGGGTATTATCAAGGAGGAGGTGGTAGATACCATCGTGGAGGTTATAGGCCTGTCTGGAACCGAAGACACTCCAGAAGCCCCAGACGTGGCCGTTCACGTTCCAGAAGTCCAAAACGAAGGTCTGTGTCTTCCCAGAGGTCCCGGAGCAGATCTCGTCGGTCTTACAGATCTTCCAGGTCCCCGAGGTCCTCTTCATCTCGTTCTTCATCCCCATACAGCAAATCACCTGTCTCTTCCAAAAGACGTGCGTCTCTGGAAAAGCAGGCAAAGAAAACTGAAGGGGCTCCTTTGCAAGACAGCCCCTTGAAAAATAAATCACAAGATGAACAGAAAGATACATTTGAACATGACCCATCAGAATCTCTTGACGATTTTAACAAGTCATCAGCAGCTTCTGGCGACATTTGGCCTGGCCTTTCAGCGTATGATAACAGTCCAAGGTCACCCCATAGTCCTTCTATTGCCTCCCCACCTAGTCAGAGTTCATCTTGCTCTGATGCCCCTTTGCTTAGCGCAGCCCACTCAGCAAAGGACACACCTCAACATTCCCATTCCATTCAGCATAGTCCTGAGAGGTCTGGCTCTGGTTCTCTTGGAAATGGTTCTAGCCGTTATAGCCCTTCTCAGAATAGCCCATTGCATCATATCCCTTCGAGGAGAAGTCCTGCAAAGACAATCCCATCACAGAGTGCCCCCCGTGAGGAAGCTCGAGTGCGGTCATTTTATCCTGAGGGTGGTGAACAGGAAGCTGCAAAAGGTGGAAAGTTTATGAAAAGGTAAGAATTAAATTATAAGCCTAATATTGCCTCTTAAAAAGTTAAAATTTTGTCAAGATTGTCACTATACATTGAAAAAGGCAATTTGGAACACTAGTACTATTAGTCTGGTTGGAATTGAGCTTGAAACATGTATATGCTAAGATGCTTCAGGATCTTGACTGTTGGCTAGTGGAGACAGGGATATGTATCCTTGAGGAAAAATGGTTTTGCGCTGTTCCTTCAAGGTGTATTTTCTTGTACTCAATTTTTGCTGTTAAGAAAAATCTCAGTTGGAATAGTGCATCGCACTTGCTTGTTTGATAGTGAATTCTCTTCAGGTATTTAAAAGTTTTAATGGTTCATGTAGTTTGAAATGCAGATCTTCTGGAACTCGAAAAATGCTGATGTTTTGCAATGGTTTCTTTATGTTAAACAGCATTGATTGCTAATTGTGTGGCGCAATATGACAACTTTGTCTTGACTTGCATTACTTATCAAAGAGAGTTGGTCTTGGTATTCTCGGAACATAATGCTGTTGATGCGAAGGAACTACAGTGTATATTTTCCAGTGAATGTAAAATTCTTCAATTTGTTCTTGAAACATTTGATGTGGTAGTAATTCTTGAAAGTTGTAAAAATCTTACTCATACTACACTGTTCCTTTCTAATGTGACTAATATTTCAGTGGATTTCTTATAAAACGTATTGCAGAGAGAAGTTGTGACTATGCTATATAGGCTTGATTGTAGGCTTTTAAAAGAATTTGTCCAGTTAGTGATTTATTACGTAAAAAACCTACTGCTTAGAAGATCAAAAATATTACTTCCCTTGGATTAGGTGTATTGGAGTTGGCAAATGTGTTAGAACCTGTGTGAAAATAGTGTATAGATAAGGCAGTGTCTGAAATAACTGGTAAGTGTGGTTCTGTATTTAGGAGAGCTGCCTTCTAAAGGTTCCTTGCTAAGCCTTTTTCAGATTCTGGAATTATCTTAGTAATGTGCAGGATCTTGAAAATCATTCACTTTTTTGTGGTACTCCTTTAACATTTTCAGTAAACGAAGTACAAAAATGAATTGTAGTCTGAATTCTCAGACTTCAGATGAATTTGATGGAAAAAATGACTAGTATAAGAGAACGTGAAACTGGGTTCTGATTAAGAAAAGAAAATAAGCCACTAGCCTTCTTATAAACTCTAGCAGAAAATTTCTAGGTAGTTTCCTCAGATGCCTCCAGTAGTGCATAAATGACAGTGGATACAGTGTTAATGGTGTGCCAGGCATTGCATGCTAAAGTTAATTGCTTGGAGGAATGTATTTTCATCTGCTTCTTGGTGTGGGATTGACACGAAAGAGGAATGCAAGTGAACTGGAATGAATGCAATCCAGAGTTACCAGTCTCTTCTTTGCTATCCACAGGTACACAGATGAAGAGTCTAGAGTATACCTGCTTGATAGGGGTAATACCAGGGAGAAGGAGGCCCAGAAGGAGAGAGGATCAGAAAAAGGGAGGACAGAGGGAGAAAGGGAATGGGAGGAACAGGAAACTTTAGATTTTTTCATTGATAAAGAGACTGGGAAAGAAAAGTTTAATGACTCTGAAGGGGAGGACACAGAGGAGACAGAGGATTACAGACAGTTCAGAAAGTCTGTCCTGGCAGATCAGGGTAAAAATTTTCCTACTGCATCTCACCGGAATGCTGAGGAGGAAGGAACCAAATACAAATCTAAAATATCAATCAAGGGCAATAGAGAGAGCGATGGATTTAGAGATGAGAAAAGTTATAAGCTTAAAGAGACTGGCTATGTAGTGGAAAGGCCTAGTGCAACAAAAGATAAGCACAAGGAAGAAGACAAGAGTTCTGAGAGACTAATGATGAAGAAAGAAACTCAGTCACCTGAGCAGGTAAAGTCTGAAAAGCTCAAAGAACTCTTTGATTACAGTCCCCCTCTACACAAGAATCTGGATGCGAGAGAAAAATCCACCTTCAGAGAGGAGAGCCCACTTAGGATCAAAATGATAGCCAGTGACTCCCATCGTCCTGAAGTTAAACTCAAAATGGCACCAGTACCTCTTGATGATTCCAATAGGTAAATTATTCCACTTTACAGTGTGGTTCTCCATTTGTCTGCAGTATTGTTCATCTTTATTTAAACTAGTGGTTTCTTTTTGTGTGTCTCTTTTCTGTTGTTGATGCATTTTAGACCTGCTTCCTTGACTAAAGACAGGCTGCTTGCTAGCACACTTGTTCATTCCGTCAAGAAGGAGCAAGAGTTCCGATCCATCTTTGACCACATTAAGTTACCACAGGCCAGCAAAAGCACGTCAGAGTCATTTATTCAGCACATTGTGTCCTTGGTTCATCATGTCAAAGGTATGTATTTAGTTTATCATATGGGATACATGTTTGACCACTTCATTTAAGCCTATTTGCTGTTTCTAGTATGGGAAGATTTCAGCCCTCTTTCAATGTTGATTTAGCCAGACTTTCTTCCTTTTAAGGGATGCATAAAAATAATCAGAAAAATAATAGCCACAGACACTAGTATTGAAAAAAACGCAAGCAGTGTAGAGTATAGTAGCAGTTATACTATGTTTCTGGAGAAATTTTTGAGCATAAGTAGCATATAAAGTTTTGCAGTGTAGTTTAAACATACTACACTGGTCAATTTTTTCGGACTTAATTTTATTTTAATGACTCTAATACACAATTTATATTAAGTGGTGCAGTGTGGGTTGACAGATGTCTTTAGTACTGTAAATACAATGCCATTACTTTTGGAACACCATAGAGGTAATTTCCAGGTTCTTATTAGAAGGGGGTCTTTCTCTTAGTAAGATTTAGGAAAAAGTGAGTTCTAAATGGTGCTAAAATCCATGGTGATATTTCCATTTTATTCCTATTTGACAGCATTGTCAGGAATTTCACTTAAAGAAATTTGGCAGTGGCTAAATAAACCTCTGTTAAATGAGTTGCTCACTAATCATTTTCTGTTTTAACAGTAGCAACTGTTTAATATAAACACCAAAAAAGCCCCTCAACAAACAAATCAGAATAACGAAAGTCCCCTCTCAAAAACACTGAAACCCAAACTTAGACCATCAAAGTAGATATATTTCACTTAGGTCATATATTCTCCTAAGTTTTTTTGATGGCAAAATAGATAATTCCTAGAATCTAGTGGGGATGTCTGGCGAGTTCTTCAAATGCTTTTTTCTATAGCATTTGCCTTATTTCACTGGGCTGTTGTCTTATTTTTGTGTTAAATATAACTAAGATAATACGGAGCTGGTGCAAATAATTTTACCACATCATCATACTAAGGGGGAATGTGGAAATGCTTAGTTAGGTGACCAGTTTCAATGAATCTATCTGTAAGTATTGTTTTTAAGATGTGTTAGATTTTAAAATTCCTAAGATTTATGTGCTGGAAATATGCACTGATGTTCAGTTAAAAATATTTTGTTGGCATAATTCAGATTGGTAAGGGCAAATGATTTCCTGCACTTTGAATTACTTACAAAGAAGGAGGTAATAGTCAACAGTAATGGATTATGGTAATGTATTAGATTTAAAAAATATTTGGACACCTGTTTAGAGTATAATGATTTATGGAAGCATCTTATTTTATTGCTATGTGAAGAAATTTAAGGCTCAATACAGTGAGAGCTTCTCTAAGTTTTTGCTTATATGGTACATATGTAGCTGTAGGTGAAAATACTACTTCTGAAACTCTCACATATTGATCACAGAACAGAATTTTTCTATAAACTTTTGTATGTTAAATATCTGGTAAATATAACAGCCTACATAGTCAAGTTATTAGAATATGTACAGTTATGGTTGCTTTTGAAAGCAGAACATCTCTTTAAGTTTCAGATTTACTATGATCTGTGATCAGATTTTTAGTAACACTTTTGACAAACTGAAGTTATGTTCATTGTTGGTGTGATGCGACCAGTCTGAACAGCTCTTTATTAATGCAGAGCTGAAAATGCCCAGTGATGTTTTCTTTTTCATTGTAACTAGGTCCTGGAATGTGTTTTGAAATGGCAAAATCCATGTTACAAAAGTAAAATAGCTGTTGAAAGATACAGATGCCAAACAGGCAAAGTTGAACCTTCTGTCTTCCTGGCAAAAATGGCATAAAAACAGAGTTGCTAGCTCAAATTCCTGTGTTTGATGGAATTATGATTGAGGCACTACCCTTGTAGTGGCCGTTTCAAGTTTTAATGGTTGGTTATGAGACAAATACTGGATGCCGGGCGGTAAGTTGATACAGATGTATGTTGACCTGTTAAGCAGATAGCTTGCTTCATATGTAACATTTCATAGCTCATGACTTTATGTATTTCTATATTACATTTAAACACATTTGTTGAGCTGGTTTGAAAACTGAGTTTTGCTGTGGCTAATTTAACTGTCTTTGAAGGAAGGAGAAAAATTTGTCAGAGAAGTTGTCAAGTTTGCCAAGATGCCAGATACTTAAATGATTTTACTTAGATATAGGTGTGTTAATTGTCTTGGATTGTTTATCATCACAACTTCCAATCAAGAAATCGTATTCCTTTAAGAAAAGACTTGTCAGTCTTCAATGTAGTTATTGAAACATACATTGCTTAAATGTTTTCACTAACTCTTACTTTAAGTTAAAGATGAGATGAATGGTAAAATGTCCTTACTGCAAGTACTCATGACTCAAAGTAACTTCACTTTCTCTTGTGGGCAAAATAAAAAGTAACTGCCTAAGAAATTGCTCTCTCTTTCACTAGAGGAAAATGTCATTGAAAATGAGCAAGTCCAGTCAGTAAATGATGCTTGAAATAGATGTAATACAGTCATGGCATGGTGGACTTGCAGTGATGCTGTGCACTTACTTTGTTTGGGTTACAGAGTGTGGAAGAATAGGGAAATCGCCACATTTGCTTGTCCTGATAAATTTATAGAAAATACTGTTTATTGCCTGTTACTTGCCTTTGTCAGGAGTAAAATACCTGTCAGTTGAATTAAACTAATGAAACAGTGTTTTTTTTCTATTGTAACCAACAGAGCAATACTTCAAGTCAGCTGGAATGACCCTAAATGAGAGGTTCACTGCGTATCAAAAAGCTACTGAAGAACACTGCACCCGACAAAAGAGCCCAGAAATACATAGGTATATATGTTAACTACATATGCATATGCTTTCAAATAAATGCAAATGTTTCAAATAATGTCTGGTAATATTTCTTTTGAGAATCCAAAATATTTTTTCTAATCTCTATGGGGTAATTTGTGTAATTACAAAATACCAAAAAAAGCCCTTTTGTAAAAGAGAACTCATCTGAGTCGAGTCTGGCTTCATCTCTGGTTTTGTAACAGATGTCTTCTCTACCTTTGTATCTCATTTGGGATATATTTACTTTTCTCACATGCAGTGCTCAAATATTGAGGGGCATATGTCTTGAAGATGAAAAGAAGCCCTGTACATGCATCTTTCTTCTTCAGTGTGAAATGTTCCATCTCATACTACTTTAGTTTTTGTGTGTGTTAATTTACAGCAGTTTTTTGAAAAATCTGAGAACCCAGAAGGTAAGAAGGTAGGCATGCAGATGTAGTGTCTGATCATGTGCTATAATTTTATGATGCAGTGTACTATATTTGTGTTGCATGTGAGGATATGGTGTCCAACTCCACAAGTTTTCTTAACTGTTAAGTATTTTTGACTTTACAGCTAACTATCATAGTGCTGATGATTTCTCAGGGGGGTGGGCTTTCAACTGGCTACATATACTGATCCTTTTGAAATAAATCATTAAACATTTTTTTGTATTTTCAAAGCTGTACTTAAAATGTGAAACATCAATCTGCCTATATTTGTGTTTTTAGCATACTTTACACAGAACAGAACCAAGGTTTTTAATTTTTAGTCTGCTTCTGTATTCTGATGGTGGGGCTTTATATGCAAAAAAGTTTGTTTACTGCAAAAATGCCTTCTCAGTTTTCTGTTGAAAAGAAGTGTTTGAGGCCATTAACAATCACATATGTGTATGGCAAGACACTGCTTTTATTTTACATTTAGGAGGATTGACATCTCTCCAAGTACCCTGAGGAAGCATACCCGTTTAGCAGGTGAAGAGAGAGTCTTCAAAGAAGAAAGTCAAAAAGTAGGTTCTAAGTAAATGTCCTACCTGTGCTTCTAAACTTAATTTATTGTTTCCTTTTAAATCTGAATTTCATCTGTCAGTGTATAAAATAAAAAAGTAATTTATATTTACAGTACCTAGAATACTTTTATTTAGAATGGTTTTTTCCTTTGAGTAAAACATGTTACCTAGAAGCTCATTTCTGTAGCATGATTTTGCTGGATTGATAATGTGGGATATAAGGTCAAGTCTTCTCCCATGCTTCCTTTCTTCTTGCATCTTTCTTGAGCGCTAAGCTGCCCAAGGACACAGAACAGCTGTTGGGGCAGGGTGAAGTACCCACATGGTCAATGAGTAGTGTGGTTGAATTGCAAAGCTGCCTGTACTCTGCTTAAAAACAGTCACATAGAAGAAATGAATACTTGTATATCTCCCCAGACCATGCATTATGGTGTGTATGCACCAAAAACTAGATATATCCCATTGCCTTGAGGGGAATGCTTGTTTGAAACTGAAATTCTTAGCGGTTCTTTTTTTTAGATGTAGCCATTGCATGTAAAGGGCAGAGTCAGTTTGTGTGCTGAAGTTTGTTGAAAAATAGGTAAATTCTGTCTGTTTCTTTTAATTGATTGCCTTTTCACTGAGATTCTCTTCTGGATGTTTTATTTCAAAATTTTGTTCCAAAATATACATTTGTTTACAGGGAGATAAAAAATTAAGGTGTGATTCTGCTGATCTTCGTCATGACATTGACCGACGTAGAAAAGAACGAAGTAAAGAACGAGGAGACTCAAAGGGTTCCAGAGAATCCAGTGGGTCAAGAAAACAGGAGAAAACTCCAAAAGATTACAAAGATTACAAATCTTACAAAGATGACAGGTAAATATTTGAAGTCCCTATATAGAAATATAGCTTCTAATTAGCCTTTTGTAATTGTAAGCTTAATTGCTTTCAATTTTCAATGTATAATGGAACATTTAATTTTAAACAATTAAAATTATTTGTTTTACAGCAAATATGTATTATCTCTCTTTTACACGGCTTATGGTGGATGAGGACAAAAACTTTGGAATAGCAAGCTAACACACTGAAAAAAAAAATGACAAATTAATCTGTCCTATTATCCAGGCTACATCAGGAGGTTGGACTTCAATGCAGTACATTTCTATAAACAGTTTGTGTAAGAACTTTGGTTCGTTATGCTTGATTCCGCACTTTTTCAACTCATAACACCCAGAGTATGAGAATTTTACTGATATGTAGGTTTTAACATGGGTGAGAAGGGGAAATTTTACTTTTGTTAAAGCCAGTGGGCTGTTTTAAGAAAAAAAACATTAACATATCTCAGTGGATACTGTGTAGAAGTGGTAAGAGTTATTTCAGGTATGACCTTTCTTTGAATAGAATATTAAAGTCTTGTAAATTGGGTCAGATTAATGCCACTATGGGGTTACTAAGAGTCTTGCTGTAGGAATTTTTTTCCCTGCTTTGTACTGTATATACAATGGATTTTTACTTACGCTTCCTGATTCCCATTTACTTTCTGACTTTGGTATCCACATTTTCTTCCACTGGCTAATTCCCTACAGCCATCTACATAGGGAAGCCCGTACTTTATCTTCTCAACAGTGTGCAAACTGAACTATGTAAAGTTTCTGTAAAACTTTGCCTTGAGGGCTTTTTTCCCCTTTAAATTCTGTTTTCTGCCTCAGAAGAAAGGCAGATCTTAAAATTAACAGAATCTCTTCATAGTGTCAAAATCTAGAAAAACTGTTTAGCAGTTTGCAGACTGCTGCTTTCCAACTCACTAGCAATAATATACATTTAATGCACTTAAATGTGTAAGAGGAGGCTGGAAAGTGGAACTGTACTTCGCCTTAATATCTCAAATACGTAACACGTGTGACTTTATAACCAGAAAGGGGGTTAGTTTCTCATAAAATATAGAGACATGGTTTAGTATAGCATGTTACAGACTATCTAGTACGTTTAAAATAGCACAT
Source organism: Pachyramphus minor (assembly GCA_013397135.1). NCBI lineage: Eukaryota > Metazoa > Chordata > Aves > Passeriformes > Tyrannidae > Pachyramphus > Pachyramphus minor. The sequence continues at coordinate 286,771 of VYXB01008214.1, read as the reverse complement.
AGTATATTTTTTTATTTTTCAGTAAACAAAAAAGAGATCAAGACCGTGCTAGGTCCTCCCCATCTTCCTCCCCATCTTCTTCTTCATCCAGTTCTCGAGAAGAAAAAGATTGCAAGAAGGAACGAGATGAAGAGTTCAAAACCCACCATGAACAGAAAGAATACTCTAGTTTTGCAGGAGTCAACAGGCCAAGAGGCACCTTCGTAAGTTTTTCTCTTATTCTTTCCTCAAATTATGGAAACTTCACACCAGATAAAATGAGGGAGTGTTGCACTGTTTAATATTAGGCTAGACTTACTCTTGAGTTCTTTTGTGACATAACAAAGCTGAAAAGTTTGATCCTTTTTTTTCCCCAGCAGTGCCTAGTACCAGTTAAATGGTATGTAAATATGCCATTAGAGGTCCTAGCATAAGGCTGGGAAGAAGGATTTCTTGATTATTCCTTGCTCCTATGCAATTATGTTATTTCCTAACAGGATTTGAAAATTTAGTGTTCTGTAAAGTTTAAATCTTATGTTGTATTTCCTCTTAATTCCCTGCAGCTTTTGTTTTTCTCTGTCACTTTAAGTTTGGTTTTATCCTCCTTTGTGTGTGATGCCTGCAACTTGTCAAATAGAGAATGGCACATGATTAAAGATACACATCAACCTTGAAACAGCTGTATTGAGGAGATGGTATACTTGTTATTTTATGTTTCTTTGGCTAGGATTAGGCACAGTGAGCATGAAAGTTCATTGATTTACCTCTGGAATGTGTTTAAGCATTGTGATTTGGAAAGTGACACACAGACCACTATACTCTTCAGAAAAATCTTAAACTTTTAGATTCCATGTTAATGTAATTATTTAAATGGGAAATGTAGGAGCATTAGGAAGGACTAGTAATCAATAAAGGAGGCCTTGAAAAAGATAAGGAGCACTTAAAAAAAACCCTAACAACCCAAAACAAAACATAAAAACTCCCCCAGACAGACACCCACCCCCAACAACACAGCAAAAGAAACTCCCAAACCCGAATGAATCACAGAAAAAAGTGTAAGTTCCATATGGGGAAAAACTGCCAAATAGTCTTAAATAATAGGTATGAGAAATTTCATACTTTAATAATAATTCCTTCATGTAGCCTGTACTTAAGACTAAATAAAGCTAAAATGCATTGCTTAGTATAAATGTACATTGAACTGTTTGTACTAGTGTACAAAGTAAGTTTTGAATTACATATGAGGGTGTCTGAAATGCTTGTGGCGTGTGCCAACACTTAAGGTTTGAGTCTTCCGTCTAAAAACCTGTAGCTGCTTAGAGGAAAATTTAAAGTTCTAAATTTCTAACACTAAAAGTGCATCATTTCCTCCTTTCTTCTTATTTTTATATAGTTATGCTAAGTAACATCTCTCTGGCATAAATATGTAAGTCCTTGGATGGTGGAGGCATCAGTTATGACTATCAGCACAATTTCCAGCTGTGTCAGCTAATGGCACAAACAAAACAGAAATTAACAAAAGCAGAGCTTAAAACTCCATCTCCTCTCTAAGAGATTCAGTGGAAGAAGACTCACTGGTTGAAGGCTTCCTGCTTTGTAAAACCAGATTGTATGTATTGTGAAAGAGATGCTACTTTATCTGAAATTTAGGTAGATGGGAATTGCAAATTTAATAGATTTCTACTCATTTAATTAATAGTGACTGCCAGTTCTGCCTATGCAGTAATAGCTGGTAAATGTTCCGTAATGACATACATGGTCATACACAGGCTTTTTGAACAAATACTCTGAACAGGAGAATCTAAATAGGCCAACCTCATGACTCAGATCTCCTCTTTAGGGATACAGCTTGGCAAGTATTGAAAAATACAGACCAGCTAGTGTAGGAATATGTTTGTAAATGCAGGCTAATAGTGGCTGCATTCCAGTAAATACTGCTTTGCTTTTGCTTTTGGAGTAAATAAGATGCTTTGGTTTTGAAGCCTTGGAGAACATAACATCTCCCCTCTCCAGCCAGTTAATGTAAGCTAAGCTGTCAATTCCATGTTAAATCAGCAATGGTTTTTCACTAACTTTTGCTGATTCACAATTCTGTTTAATTCTATGCATCTCATGCATAATCATCATGAGTAGTTTTGAAATGCAAACAGAAATAAGGTTAAGTAGAATATTTCAATGACATGGGCATTAATATCCAGCTCCAAAAGAATTCTGTGTGTAAGAGTTCTGCTTAAAAGGAGTTTTATGCAGAAATTGTACTCTCTGTTTTTTGTGGTGGTCTTTGTAGTAAGCAAGCCCGTAAAGGTAACACCGTAGATTTCACCTCCTGTAGTTCTTTACCTGGTAGAGGGAGGCAATGAGGAAAACTCTAGACATTTTTCTTTAAGGGAATCTGATCGTAGGACCTAAGACCAGGAAATGCTGATAATTTTTTTTTTCTTTATTAATCCTGTCATAATTTTGTCTCTATCCTTCTCCCACCCCCTGGATCCACTGGGATACTGTTTGTTGTGCCCTAGTTCTGTAAAGCTGTTGGAAATCAAGAAAGCATGTAGTATTTCCTCTCCTGTACAGTTAGTCTCTTGCTTTACAAATTACTCTCCATGCAAATTTTTTTTTTTTTTTACTAAAGGGTGTGGGACAGGTCTTATGAGCCCTTTTACTGTTTTTCAGTCTGTTTGATTTCAGAGTAGTTTTAAAACTGTCCATCATAAATTCTATTAGAATTAGTATTAGAAGTATTGGAGCTTTGGGGAATTAAGTGTTCATAATACTTCTCTTTTGAGTTAGTTAATCATATAAATTTTTTGCTCTGTGTTTATGAAGCATACTTATTTTTAACAAATTAAATTAGTTTCCAAGTCATGTTTTTGTACTGTTACACCAAAGACGCAGTTTTGTGCAATAAGTTTATGGAAATTGTGTTCTGTAGCAACTGCAAGTTTTAGCGTTCTTATCTTCCCAGCCTAACCTTTCTTATCCCTTTGGATGAAGAATATAAAATCATTTAATGTTTTCTGCAAGCTAAGTATTTCCATGGTAGGGGAAGTATATATATTACTACTTAGTGTATTCTGATTTAAAGGTGTTTTTTTGCTGTCAGACTTTTTAGCCTAATGTTTAAAAATACCATTAATACATTATAATGAATATTTCAAGATACTCTTTTTCACTTCAAGCATTGCTACCCTGTACAGTACACGCTGTTGATTTTTTAATTTTTTTTTGAGTGAAGAATTTACTCATTTGAAATGTAATTTGGCCTAAAGTACATTTTTGAGTCTCTGTTAAGAAGGTGTGAGTAATATACAGTGGATATACTACACACTTTAAAAACTTTACTTTAAAAACTGCATTGTTAGTATGTATTCTAGAATCAGTTCCTCATAACTGATACAATTGACTCCATAAATGACCTCTACTTTCCCGCTGACAGTTTTCTCCCTCTTCCAGTCTAGTGTTTTTGTTTGGTTTTTGTCTGTGAAAAGCTTCAGAAGCTATTCTGACCTTTCTGTTGCAACAAAAAAATGCTGGTTTACCAGCAGTCAAAGGAAGTTTCTTTTTGGTGGTTGTGGGTGAATTTACACCAAGTTCAAATATGTTTCACTTAAGTTTAATAGAATCATTGTTTCAAAGTCAATGCTTGAATATATTACTTAAGGTAATATGTAAATTTGAAAATGGTTTTACACTTGCAGATACTGTAATTAAGCACAGAAAGAGTATTTTCAGTAATAGAGAACTTGAACTCTTCTTTGTGGTTTTATGTAAATGGATTAAATGACATCTTGGTTGATCAGTTTCGAATTAGGGGCAGAGGAAGAGCCAGAGGAGTCTTTGCTGGAACAAATACTGGTCCCAGCAACTCAAATACTACTTTTCAGAAGAGGCCGAAGGAAGAGGAATGGGATCCTGAATATACCCCAAAAAGCAAGAAATACTTCTTGGTGGGTGTGGAGAACTCAATGTCTTATGCATGCTTTTGTTTTTTCAAACTTTCTACAAGTGTAGAAGTAGCATGCATGTATGGACAGGGACTTAAGTGACTTAGAGTATCAGGGTGGTTGTAGTGTCTGGTTCTGCTTCTCTTGCATCTTTCTGCAGCAGGCTGGCAGTAACTGAGGCCTGACACAGAATTTATCTCCAAAACTTTCATCAGGGAGTGGGGAAGAAGGCAGGCTTAGACAGAAATTATTAAAACCAAACTTTAAACCAAAAAGATGTTCTGTGTTTTTCTGGATTTATGTCTGTATGACATTTGAGCTTTGCCTTAGATTGGTCTGGAAGTGGTAGATCAGGAAAAGCTGACAGTATTTGTGGATGTCTGTAGGCTGACTTTGTTATGAGCAGTTTTCTGCTCTTAGTTGAGTAGTGTGATAGTCATAAGAAAATGGCCATAGTTTTGATGCCTTTTTCCCATCTGGATTATGAAAGGAGGACTGTTGATGTAACTACTCTAAGTAGTGTGGCCTTTACTCCAGTTGATTCTTTAACAATGCAAACTTTGAAGTATACTGTTTCCCCACTGAAGAAAAATAAGTAGTGAGGATTAGACCTTTTCCTATAGCAGTATTGCTTGCCACAAATACGTTAACAGGTAACTAAGAAATAATACAATCCGGGTTTGGATGATAGTACAAGGAGTTTCTGGCTTCCTACATGTATATAAACTTTTCTTATCTGTAAACATAGAGATATTATAATCTATTTATTATGAAATGCTATGATACTAGAACAGTTAATTGTAGCTATTAAACTTGAATTTAGTAAGAATGTTTTTAGATAAAAATTACACCCTTTAGCTACTTTTATATAGTTATTAAACTGCGTTATATGGGTGTGATATGTTTAGTAGTTCAGATTTCTTTCCAAATCACAAGTAAAAAAAAATATGTTGAAGCAAGTGTACCTCACCATTCTAAATGTAAACCGTTTTTTATATTAAATAATTGTCTGTGGCTTTTATGCAGTGCATGGAATGATTGTCAGAACTTACCAAACTATGTAAGGCTGTATTTGGTAGCAAGACAGCAAAGTTTGGCTTATTAACCAACTCAACTGTAGTTTGTTAATGTCAGATTTAAACAGCTTAAACTTCATTTGCCCTGCGTTGTGCAGGGGAAGCAGGTTTTCGGAAAACTACCATTTTCCTTATTAAGTATAAAGAACTGAAATAAAAATAACTTTTAAAAAATCCTAGTACATTCCTAGAACTTCTTTTTAAAATAACAATTTCCCCCCCCCTCAAAACTAGTAATTCTTTATTCTGACTGAAGATAAGTGGCAGATAAGCTATTTGTTACTCACAACATTTAATTTACCCAGAGCTAATGAGGCTTCTAAAACAATGTTGTGGGTTTAGTTACAGCATCATGAATTGTAAGAATATACTTCATACAATTTCCTATAAATTATGATCTGAGGAGAACTTTTTAACATTTCTTTTGTTTTATACATTTGCTATAGAATACTAACATTAAGGGGTACATTTAAGAGTATTCTAACCTTACTGTTTGTCTGACATTATTGTAGCATGATGACAGAGACGATGGAGTGGATTATTGGGCCAAAAGAGGAAGAGGCCGTGGTACTTTCCAGCGCGGCAGAGGGCGTTTTAACTTCAAAAAGTCAGGTAGCAGTCCGAAGTGGACACATGACAAGTATCAAGGGGATGGCATTGTGGAAGATGAAGAAGAAACGATTGAGAATAATGAAGAAAAGGACAGACGCAAAGAGGAAAAGGTAAATCGTTCAGTGAATTGCAGATTAGTTCGTCTAGTAAGTCATTGGGTGCAAGTGGAGATCACTGTAAAAGGTTTTGGAATTTGGTTATTAACAGTTTACAACAAGACTGTTTTCTTTCTTTCCACAGGAATAACTCTGGAAGAAAGTTGTAGCTGAAAGAGCAGCTCTTGCACCACCCTCACAACATTTTTAATATGTTTTTTTGTTGTCAAATGAATGTAAGCATTTTACTTAAATTTTACTGTTGGAAAGTAGTTTAGGGGGATTGTTTTTGTTTTAAGCCTTTAGAAAAAAATCATGATATAGTAAACTATGTTAATGATCGTACAGGTAGAAGTAAAATATTTGTAACAACTTTTAAGAAATTTTACTGTTTGTTATATGCAGTGTAATTCTGCTTTGTCCAAATATATGGTCAAGTACAACTCTAAAAGTTTTGATTCTCCCCTATGTCTGTGTTTTATTCTGAAGTAAACTTACAGTTCTGCACACCTGAAATCTTGGAGCAGCATTTTTTATAAACTGATTACTACTTCTGTGTTGCCTTTTTATAAGAATTGTATTTAAGGGTAGTTACACAGTTATAGTGTGAGTACAAACAGTTGTGCAAAATGCTTGATTATATGTTAGTTCACAAGAATCACATTCACATAGTTATCAGTGATAAACCTGGATTCTTATTCCACCCTGCAAGAGTGCAGCAAGAGTTTTGCTTTAGCAGTGAAATTGTCACTCTTCTTTAGTAGCCTAAGAAATACATACAAATATAAATACTGAAGTGAGTTTCAAGTGTATTCTTTGATAGCTTAGTCATCAGCAGAACACTTTAGTGAATAAATTGGTGGCAGTATCTTTTTTAATGTCTAATACTTGTGCTTCTGGAGTTTTTGTAGAAAAAGTGCAGATGTTAGTCTACTTTTTTTTTTTAAAGAAAAATAACAAACCTACAAGCTTAGTTTAGTGGTAGGTGCACACTTTAACTCCAGAATGTTAAGGGTGACACTAATGTATTTGAATTAACAGAACAAGGACATTCTAATACAACAAGATTACTTTGGTTTTCTTTCTTGAACAGCTGTTGATAAACTAAATCTTGATGTTATAGGAAGTTAAAAGTGTAGTTGTTCTTATTCACCCCTTGGAATAGCATACTGTCTTTAAAAAATAAAAAAAAAAACAGGAGGAAAGGAAAAGCTTTGATAGAGATGTTTGTATTAAATATGTATATAATGTATGCCCTCTTATTGGCTTTTTAATTAGGGAATAATTAACAATCTGCCCTATCCAAGTTAAATACTAAAAGGCAGGAAAACAGTACTGCCTTTAATCCTAACTGTGGTTGAAGAAACTGTATTTTGGATTTGTACTAGTTTGCCAGCAACTGTGTAGAAAGGGAAATAGGAATAAAACTTGCCCTCCAGTAGTAGTTAGTTACTAAAGGGTCATTTCTGCTTTGTGTTTTGGAAAGTTTAGTCCAACTATACTGCTGTTGCAAGATTTGCTTTTACATGTACAGTGCATGTTTTAATAGCTGTTTGAAATGTAAACCTGAGTATTCCTTGGACTTTTTAGCAAAACTCACACAGACATTTCTGTACATTAAATTAGAATAAGCAGGAAAAGGAACAGAACAAACTTGACGTAAGTATCAAAGTCTTTCCTAATGAAGTAAAATTTAACAGCAGTCTGAAAATAGCAGTAGGACCAAGATACACTTGAGCTGTCATAACCTTAGAACAGGTAATCTGTATCATGTCAAGTTTCATATCAGGTCAAGTTGAAAGTGGATTGTTGTGGTCTGTGTGTCATATTCCTGAGTGAATAGGTAGATGTAAGTTTGTGCTTGAGGTGAATGTTCAGGGAGATCTAGTAGAATTTGCTTTGGTAATGGCATTTGATCCCACAGACCTGTCTGTACGTTAGATCATAAAAATCCTTTTTTCACAATCCCTAGTTTTAGTGCAGTTTATTAAAAATACAATTTGATTTCAGAAAACATACCATAAGCAGTTTTAAAAATAAATTAGCTCAAAATAAGAGATAATGTAGTGAAAGATGCAAGTTGTAGTCTGATTATCAGAGACCTGTAAGAAAGTGGGAGTGAAGATTATTTTTTTATAAACCCAAAACTAATGCTTCAGGACGTATTAGTCTTTCAGCATTAACAGTGAGTTTTCCCTGTTGTGAAGTTTTCACTTGGTGCTACTAAGGTAGTTGCACTTAAATTCCATTCACAAGAGTCATGCATTTTGCGTTTCTCGTTACAAGGTAAAGACCATCATTGAAGGATCTCCAGGGAAAAAAAGTCTAGACATTATACTGGCATAAAATGTTTTGAGTTCAATAATTCATTCTGACTTGCTGCTCTCCAGCAATGAAGCACTTTGTGAATCCAGTTGATCTCTGCATGGTGTGCTTTTAAAGTTTGAAGTTATCCCTGCAGTTCAGATAACATCAGACATCCATTTCACTAGGCCAAAAAAAACCAACCCAACAACCAACCCAATCAAAACCCCCCAAACACACCAAAAAATCCAGCTATCCTGTTACTTTAGACTGTGTGCACTTGATCAGTTTCTTCATCCTGTTCCTGGGAAGGCAGAATCAGTAGCATTACTGTAACAGTGGGCAGCTACATCAGATTTATGCTTTCCTGCTGTTATCAGCTTTGGTGCATCTCCAGAGCTAAGACTGAAGCATTAGGCCTTGAGCCCCATGCCACTTGTCCTTGTTTCTTAAAGCTGTCCTGTCACAAAATCCTTTTCTTCAGAAGATCCTGCAGGTCCTTTCTGTACTGCTCAGAGTTGTACCTGCTGACTTGAAACCTTTCTGTATGAGGTCTGTCTCAACTGCACCCCTAGTTCCAAAGCAGCTGGTTACTGGTGCTGATCCAGTCAAACTAAAACCTCAAGCTTAAACCTTCCTAGGCCCCTGAACCTGCTCTATGTTGTTATTACAGTTGTTGATATCACTACTCTTCCTTCTTTGTGTTTGGTCTTGGAGAATCAGCTTATGTGACAAGTTATTGGCAATAGTGACTGTTCTACTAACAGTAGTAACACTATCTGCATAGGGGGAGGAAAAAGATATCCATATTACTTCTCTGAGTAGAAGTACTGTCTTATTTTGTCACACTGCAAGTGTTTTTGAAGTATTCGATTTCTTAAACAAACAGCAGAAATCTTTGCAAGCAAGATTAAAGAACAGGTATCCAAATAACAGTATCCAATGCCAGATTTCTTGTTTTAAAGTGAACTGTGTTTGTTCAGATGCTATCAGGTAGTAGTAGTGCTGAGGATACTTTGTGTATTTGTCTCAGAATGAACTAGTTATGAGTTTGCTACATCGAGGACCCAAAACATCTCAGTTCAGCCGTTTACCGTGAATTCAGAGCTATAACATGCCCTGGTGCGTTTCTTCTCTTGATGCGTGCTGTGTTCTGCTCTCGCAGTCGCTGGACCTGCGTTTTCTCGGGAGCGCCACAGCGCGCGCGAGCCCAGCCTGGGGCAGCGGCGGCCGCCGTCAAACCGCTCCCTCCCGACACCCCTCGCGCGGGCCCGCCCCGCCCCCTCATTGGCTCCGCCTGCCCCGAGCACTGCCGCGTTCCTATTGGCGGGCTCCCCCTGGGCCCCGCCCCCGGCCCCGAATGGCGCTGCTCGCGCGGGGCTGGGGCAGGGTCGGTGTTGCTTTGGCGGGCGTCGGGTCCCGCTGTGCCTCCCGCGCCCCATGGATCTGCTGGATCGGCTCCGCCGGCTGCTAGAGCTCCTGGGCTGGCCGCCATACCAGGTGAGACCCTGCGGTGGCTCGGGAACTGTCTGCTGCCGGCTGGCGCCCGGCGCCCCGCTGGTGCGAGGCGTCCCACCCGCAGCCACCGTGGTTCCACGCAGGGAGGGAGGGAGGGATCGACACCGCTGGCTGTGCGCCGAGTTCCGCACCCTCTGTGCCCACAGCCGGGCTCGTCGGCACACTCTGCCCGCACGTGGGAGCGCGTGGGTCAGTGCTCCGGCACGGCCGGGCAAGGCGCGCTTTTTGCCCTGAGTCAGTAGCGTCAGCTGTTCCTGCTTTGCTGCTTTAAACGAAAGGCTACGTACCCATTCCCAAGTTAATTCTATGTTTCCAGAGACCTGGGAAAGGTATTGTATGGGGAGCTGAGATAGCTCACTGGTGCAGTGTCGGGGCTGATGCTGGAGTGGGGTCCGTGGGCAGCTCCTTCCTGGGTGCTGCTGCAACGTGTGCTTCTGAGGCGACATGTGTGTGAAACTGCCGGAGTCTCTAGGGGCGCTAGTTTGAGTTGTCCTCTTTATTTTCTATTTCCATCGTTGAGACTTGGTGTTTTTTGACAGGCCATATTTTTTGAAACTCGCATGTTTGGCAGCAGCATCACTCGTGCAATCAGAACATGCCTTCCTTCAGCAGTCTCATCAGGAAGGCATTTCCAGCAGTTATATACAATAATAAGGAAGTATCAAATCAAGGTACGTTACATTTATTTCACTTCTTTACTAACTTTTTTTCCCCAAAGACTTACGCAGATGCATATGATTACTTAAATGTGCACTTTTTCTTTTGTCAATATTTCAGGATATTTGCCTTTGTGCCACTTTAAACTATTCTTTGAACAGGCTGTATTTTGGAAGCGTCATTTAACATTGTTTGTTAAAACCAATGTAAGCCTCTTTGGACTTTCAGCTTGAGAAGAACATTGGAAAGTTGTTAACCTAACTGTGTTATATTTAATTACATATAATATTAAAGGATTTAATAATTTGGATTGTAAGAACTGCAGAATTTGATTTTGCTTCTCAATTTCAAAGGTTTTCTGATTTTTAGGTCATGTCTGTTTGCCAAAAAAAGCAATATGGATCTACTCGAAGTGTTGTCCGAAGACTTGGAACAATTCTTTCCTTGGAGCCCTACCCAAGACCTTATTTTCAAGTAAGCAATTTATTGTCATATGTATGCTTCACCTATTTACATTTTCTTGTTTCTTAATATGATGCTAGCTTTTCTGTTCTTTTTAGCTTGTGTAATTTGTGTGTTGCATCCCTTATGCTCTCTGTTTTCAACTTCCTTGCATCACTGTTTAAAAACTTTTTGCTGAGACAGAATTTTCAGTATGTGCTGAATTCGGTTTCTCTTCATACCTTTTTTTGTCATTTTTGTTTGGTTTAGCTTGTTCAAGACCCAAGTCCATTGGATTATGATGAGCAAAGTGCAGCTCCAACTCCTGTGGCTCCATCACTTGCTGATGTCCTGTGGGTGGCAAATGATGAAGGACCGGCTTTTACTAGACTTAGGTAAGTAAAAGTATAAAAAGGAGTAATAGGAGTAAAAGGAGTTATGCCTTCTGTTCTTTATGGAATGTTTGTTTTGGTTTTTTTTTTCCCTAGCATTTTTGAGAAACAGGTTTTTTTTGTGGAGGCAGTTCCTGCTTACCTGGAAATTCTTACTGTGTAAAGTATTCTTATCCAAAAGATTTCTGAAATTTAGTCTCCTATTTTCTCTTCATAGTAGCATGTTAGATGCATTGCTGGTATTTTAACTGGTCTTCACTCACGAAGTATTTTGTGAGTTGAAGGGAAATTTGGTTGTAGTAGTTTATGCTAAGATTATTCCTGTCCTTATCCTTTTAGTTTGCAACCATTTTGTAAATTTTATACAGGGGAAAACAAGATAAAATATGTAAATGTCTCCTTTTGATTTTTGCACTGCTCTGTGTAAACCTTGGTGCTTGCTTTGCTGGAAGCTCAAACATAATTTTTTGTATTTTAACAATTTGAAATAGGTTTAAGTATAGTTTATATAATTCTTTCTAGCCTTTATGGAATATTGAAGGAAAATATTTTTACACATTACAAAGTATTTCAGGATATTACAAAGTATTGTCCAGGAATTTGCAGACACAAATGGTATACGGGTTTTGTCTTTTTTTTTTTTCCCACTAGAGAAGAAATAGGAAGTTATCTTACTTTTCTTCTAAAGAATCTGTTCAAACTCAGACAATGAGTTAGAGAGCCAGAACCAAGATTAAAATGTGGACAGTTGTATTGTCTTTTACTCTATCTGTATAGGATGATGTAATTCTACTTCATATTGGCATTTGTTTGTGATATTTGTGCTGCTCGCTGGTAATGAAAATACAAGAAACTGATGGATTCAAAGGACACACTTTTTATTGGAGAAGTTTTGATATAGTGTGTTTCATGCAACAAAATACTGCAAGAGAAAGAATATTGTTCCAAGGAATATTGTTAAAAGGCCTGTTTTGTCTTGCTTATGTTTGTGCTTAGCCAGTCAGATTCGCAGACCTGTGGCAGTTTATTCTTTCGTTGTTTCCATTCTTTCCTCCTCTTCTCGCTCTGTGGGATGTTTTTCAAGAACAGCTATTCTAACTGATATCTTTTCCCTCTCAAGCAGTGTGAATAACAAGTGTTTCTGGCAAATCAGAAAGCAATGCTGCAGGTCTGACTTGAAGTGAAAGGATGGTTAATATAAGGGAAAAGGTCTGGTTTGTTTTCAATAAAAACTTAGAACATCTTGAATAAATAACATAAATTTAATTTCTTTCCTTATTTTATAACGAAATTCTGGCAGTTTGATTTTATACTTATTTTATATTTTAAGGTTCTTTCTGCAGGCACAGACTTGGAACAATTTTTAAAATTAAAACCTGAGACAGCAAAATTTTCTAATGCTGTCTTTGTTCATAGTAGCTTATATAAGGTGAGGTTCTTATTCTGTAAGTGTATATTAAACGTTGTTATTCTCCAGTATATTTTCTGAAAAATTGTAATTTCTTTGCTTATTGCAGTGTTCTTCTTAGAGTTTGATAAATGACTAAAATTTCTGAAGCCTAATTAAGAGATCATTAGTCTTTGACTCTCCTGCCTTTCATATTCACATAGGGAGAAGGGAGAGACACCACATGGTGCCATTCTAATAGTTATTGAGTAATGACAACTCAATCCTACTGTATGACTGTATGATGTTTAATTATCCGAGTAAATTATCTGACTAATTTTTATAATGACTTCGCAACACACAGTAGTTTTGAGATTTCCATTGTTGGCTGAACTTTTTGAAACCGTGTCTTTCGTTGCTTTCTAGGACTGAATTATGGAGAAAAGAGAAGAGTACAGCTCATCATGACCTTTATCCATCTATAGATTCAATACAGAGCACTCCAAGAAACAGCACACAAAAACACAATATTGATCAAGCAGCACTCCAGAAGATTTCTGCGCTTGAAGATGAGCTAACCTTTCTTCGTGCTCAGATTGCCGCAATTGTTTCAGCGCAGACACTGGGAACCATTCCATCACGTGAGCCCTTCTGGTTTGAAGCAAACCAGATTTCCTTTTTTTGCTTTAGAGCTTGCCATGTTTGATAGAGAACTTTTCTAACTGAAGATAAACCGATAAATTTACCAAATATAGTGTTTTGTTTCTCTTTTTGCTATTTGGTGGCCATCTCTCACTTCTATTTTGTGGCCTATTTGCCAAGTTCAAAAGTTGATCCTAAGTAAACTTTGTACTCGTTTCCATGTTTGTGACGCTTAATAACATCACTATATGTAGATTACTAATTACTGTTCAAAAAAATTACAGACTATTTTGTCCCTTTTGTGTTTTGTGCTGTTTCTAATAAGTTATCAAAATAATGGATAGAGAAAGTATTTTAAGTCAGTCAGGTCTGGGCTTTAGCAAAAACAAACGCTACAGATAGATGTGTCTAAGATAGTTGGTGTCCAGTATGAACTTCTAGCTTGTGACTTCTCTTTTTTCCTTAAAAATTTTGAGGTCTCGATTGTCTTACTTGCAGACTAACCCCACTGTGTTTGCTGAAATCCTTAAACCAGTGCAAGGTACTTACTTTTTGTGTGGCATTGTGAGGACTTCTATGATTCAGTTAGCTGTTCTGTTGACTCTGTCTCTTTGCCATTGCACTTGGTATTGTAGTCGATTTTACATGTTTCCTGGCTATCTTTTGCTTCATGTGTGTTATTATAACCTTCAGACCATCGAGAACAAACTGTATGTAGTTGCTGTTGGAGGGCTGTTTTGCTGGTTTATGTAGTGCTTAGATTGAAAACACAAACAGAGAAAATCAGAGCAGCGTAAGACACCTAAGATTCATTATTTCGTGTGTTTTGAATTTGTGGGTTTGAAGTAATGTTCTTTGTTTTAAATCTAGTTCTTCTGTGTTATAATGTGCAAGGTGTGTGAGAAAGTGCTTTAAGAGGGCAATCTTATCTTAAAACCGAGTCATCCTAGATGTTAATATATGTTGTTCTTTTTCCTCTCTTAACTGTATCCAGAAGCCTTTAATACACTCAGCACTCCAGATGGATTTCACCCAGTGCCAGCCATGACTTCCACACCGTTGTCCGTCTCTCACAATCACTTTGTAATTCCCTTGCCTCCTCCACTTCCTTCTGGTGTACCATCTGGTGTTGATTCTAGTGAATCTGCAATGGAACTTATAAAACAACGCCGTGCTGCAAGAAACAGTGATTCAAGTGCAGCTGATAGTGCTGATCACCAGAAGACAAAGAATGTTCCTAGCATGATGGATGTTTTGAAAGACTTAAACAAAGTTCAGTTGCGAGCTGTTGAGAGGTAGGTTGAATTAAATGTGTACCTCAGCAAGCCAACGCTATGTAAGCATCACAGCACTTCAGTAGCACCAGAGAACACCAATGCGAAACATTGTTTCATGAGCAGCTACTGCTGTCAAACTGATATTGGCAACGTCTAAGTTCACAGCTTGGAATGTAAGATACTTGTGACATGGCTTTTAGATGCATTTGAAACTTGCTGAATATCACAGTGTTTAAAACTAGTTTGCTGCTTCAGTATGCAAATCTCGAATTGGTGTGGGGAGGTGGGAGATTGCTTACAAAGTTTCCTACACCATCACAGGAAATAGATCTGAACAAATAACTTTCTGGATTCACAGTGAAGGGCAAAATCCTTAGGGAAACTTTGGAAAACTACTTTTAGCATGCCCAAACTATCCTGGTTCAAGATCTGAAGTGTTTAAGAAACACGTGCTGTATCTTTTATTGACAATGTTTCACTAATTTGTTTTCAATAGTGCACTTGGGTTACAAGTATTTTTAATGCTCAGCTGTTTTGACGGTAAGCACAGTTGACCTGTTAATAAAATGCTTTACTGAAGACTGCAACACTTCTTCAGATCAGTGTTTCTGTGCAGTGCTGGGCATAATAGAGGTTGTCAGACGTCTTTGAACTTCTTGAATTGAAAAAATATGTAAGAATAACTGAGTCTATAACAAATATTTGAAGCTCTTAATTTGAGAAGAATGTCACTTGGCAAAACTTACTGCATTCTCATTTCAACCTTTTCTTAACTGTGAGCTTTATCCCTAAAAGGAACTAGCACAAATCTTGGGAAAATTATCTCTCTGCAACTCTAAAGCATGTTGTTACAGTTTGATGACATTTTCACAGTAAATAAGGCAAATATAAAGTGCACTTAGGTAAACCTGTATGCTTCCTTTACATATGTTTTCTTCTATGTAATTCCATGTATGGCAAGTTAAGAAAGTAAGTTGTTCAGGTTGACAGTTTTAATACCCAGCATGTTGAGCATGGGCATAATTCGAAATGGTAAGTGTGCGTCCGAAATGCTTTCTGGATTTAGGCATCTGCCTGTATTCTGAAGGTAGAACTTAACTGGATAATGAATTTGTATTGCTGGCAGAACTAATGATGGCCAAAATTGCTATAATCTTTCAGCCTACTGTTTGAGAATAATTTCATGTGTGCACTGCAAAGGGAAAACTCTGTTCTCAGAAACAGAGAGTCTGAAGATCCCAGTTTCTCCCACCCCGGGCACCATCTTTCACGCTGGGCAAGTGTTCTATTGGCTTGTTTTGCAGGAAGAGTGAACTCAGTCCTTTCAGGTCTCATGTTAAGCAACATATGCTGTAACTACCAGACCTTGAATAAGCTCAGCACTGTCAGTGTGCATTATTAGGTACAAATCATTGGCCTGAGGCAGCACTTTACTAGCAGAACTCTGAACACCTCTAGATTCTACCTCCCTTGCCCCGACATACCTCAATGGTTAGAAAGTCTTTCTTACGATTTATTTTCTTGGACCAGTCACTGGCTTCCACATTCATGTTAGGTTTTGGAGTGCAGGTGCTGTTTTGATTTTTCATTTCTTAAGAACAGTTTTTCTAAATTAAAATAAAAACTACTTTTTATTTTGTTTCTTATAAATTTTCGTATTTGGGTGCTAAGGTGCTCACTTGGAGGGAAAAACTGTCTCTGAAGCATTTGTGCCAAACCTGATGATAATTTTTTTTTTTTAAATAATGAAACTTGAGTTAAGTGTGCTTATAAACGGGGCTTTGTGGTTACCTGGCTGTATATTTGACTAAAAGAAATTGTTTTCTTTAAATATAATTGCTCTGCAGAATTTTCTAAGTTTATTTGTTCTTGTGAGACCATAGAAAGCCATGCTGTTCCAAACTTAAAATGAGTAAAGTTTAAATCACATTACATTCACATTGATTATGAAATACTGTAGTGGGACATTTCCACTAATATACTTTAATATAACCTATAAATGAATTGCTATAAAAACTGTACGTTCTGCTTTTTTTTTTAGTTTTCCCTATTTATTTGCAATACTTCAACATGTATTGATTTACTGCCATTTTTCTTCATGGAACAGCATCAAGTCGTGTTTTCAGACTAAGAATGTGACTGACAAGTTTTTGGGTGTACTTGTATTAGTTGTATTTGATGAATTGCTGTAAAGTAACAGCAGCATTATTTGTGTAATTGCAGATTAATAGGATAGGGTGTTCACAGAAGTTGTTTCTCTAGTTTTTGGATCACTCAGCACAGGAATAGGGTCAGGAGATAATAATTTTTTTTTTTTTTAATTAGGTCTCCTGGAGGTACTCCTCTTTCTAGACCCCAAAAGAGACAAAGTTCAGATTGGGATCCCGTTGCTCTACTAACTCACGCACTAAAGCAAAAATTTGCATATAAAAATTATGATGAAGATGATTCTCTGGACAAAGAAAATCGATCTTTTGATAACTCTCCATTTTCTAGTCCGGAAGTCCCAACGGTATGTTTTTATTTAAGAATGTGTGTTAATATTCTTGAAATGGCTGCTGTTTGCATGGGTAGTTGTAGGGTTTTTGCAAGGCTAAAACTTCTCTTCAATTTTTTTTTTAGCCATCAGCCTTGCTAGTTGCTTTTTTTAAAGTATAATCAAGGCAGAGAATATCAAAGATTAGTTGTTTTGAGTGGGTTTAGACTGGTAAATACAATTCTACATGTGCCAAGAGAAAAAACTTAGAAGCCTGATTTTAAAAATTCAGCTCAAGGTTGATTGAACTATGAACTTGTGCCTGATGGTAACTGGCAGGTACCCATGCATAGATATTTTACAAAGGTGTTGGGAAGGCACAGAAAGGTCTGACTAACACATGCTAAGTGTTCAGAAATTAAAACAAAACTAAGTTTTGTTTTAATTTACTAAAAGTAACTAAACAATAGTCAGTAATATTTTTCTTTGAAGTACCATAATTTCCACACAGTTTGTATCTTTGTCCAAAATGAGGTGTGATTCTGTTGTAAAGCCCATGAAAAATACAGATTTTTCTATGAACAAAGAAGCACAGTAGGCAGAACCATCAAACTAAGGTGACTCTGAGCATTGGTTTCTGCAAAGCAGCCTGTGCAAACTACCTCAGCTTACACAGTGCAGCAGTACTTTGGTTGGTTGTTAAACACTTTCACAAACCTCAGAACTGCTTAGAACTGGTTAGAAATAGGTGGCAGTAATTTAAACTGTGTCTCTCTGTTTAGCAATTCTGTCTTTTTACTGTAAGAGTGAGATAAAGGATTTGGATTGTAACACTTGTTATCCTAGTAAGTAATAGTAATGCAAAACATAATGGAAATCCAGACATACTTTGAAGGCTGCTGCTCATACATGAGGCTAGCTGTGTGGCTGAAAACTTGAGGAAAACTGATATGTGTGTTCTTCTTTCTAGCTATAATTATTTTTTTCAGCTGCCACAAGGATTTTGCAAGCAAAACATAGCATGTATTTTACAGGCTGCAGTGAGTCAACAGCTCTGATGCAGTCTTAATAAATTTCTTTGACTTTTTAATTTTTCCTTTTAGGGAAAAGAAAAACCTTCTTAAAAATAGCCAGGCTTGTATTTTGGATGCTGCAGACCATTGCATTGCATAGGTGACACACTTGATTCTAGATGCAAAGATCAAAAATAGGTCCTCTAACAGTTGGATTATGAAGTCCTGGAAGAGAGACTGCTTAAGACCAGCATATTCAGGAGCAGATACAAAAAGATGGAATTTTTCTGCTTAAAGCAGAATAAGATTATGAGTTTGTAATCGAGACTTTAATTGTTAACTGTTTAGTATTTTGAAAAACAAATGTACTTAACCCAATTGCACAGGCTTACTATTTTATTCTTCCTACATTAAGAGAAGTACAACAACTCTTCCAAACAATTTCTATTGTAAACATCTAATTGAGTTTCCTTGGGTGTAATTTTAACTCCATCCCTTCTCCCCAGGTTGGACGTTGCAATCTGAAGCCAAACGCAAAACCCAGCCTTACAAGAGCTGATGAAGTTGAACAGGTACCAGCGTGGAAAGTGAGAGCTCATATTTAGCTGCAGTGGAGACTTCTGAGGAAACTCCATAGTGTATATAAGTGGTGGGTCCACTTGGAAACTGCTGTAAGGTGCTGTATGGTGTTGTTCTAGAACAGGTCTTTCCTATACTATTAAAGTTTGGGTGCTGTAGGGTTTGTAGAATTACCTCCTCCTTAATTTCCCAGAAACCAAACTTGTGAATGTGATGTTTTTATGAGAAGCACAGAACTGAAAGAAGGCTTCCATTACTATGGAGCAATGTGTTTGAAAGCTGGGAAACAAAGGAAAACAGTGTGTGTGGGGAGGGAAACCTATTGCTGTGGCAGCTGAGGTATGTGTTCTGTTTGCACTCCAGTGTAAATAACAAAGTATAAACTTTTTGTTAGTGTGTAATCACTGACTGTATATAGTAGTAATACTTTTTCATTAGAGTGATATAGTTGCTATGGTTTTCTTTGCAGTTTGCTGATGCATCTCTTTATTCCATGTGCAAACAGTATTCTCATTTATTTTGGGTCAGGAGGTGAACTTTCATGTTTGTGAAACGTTGTGCTGTAAGTAAACTGCAGCTGCCTGTTAAGTGCCTGTAATATCAGGGAGTTGCATTCTGAGATAAAAAAAGACCTTGGAGAGAGATCTGCCAGTACATAGTCCAAATTCCATATGTAAGTAAACATTAATTCCCACCTTGACTTGTCCATCTGACCTCAGTTTTGTTCACGTGAATTTATAAAATAAAATTTTCTTGGTATTGTAACTGTGTGTGGTAGTAGCCTTCTGTGTTGCAGGCTCTTTTGTATCTAAAGAACTGACCATATTAGAGAGCTTCTTAAATTGCGTTATCTAAAACTAATTAAAGTACAGCTTATATTTTTTCCTGCCAGAGTACTTGATGGAGCCAATTATTTACAAATTTATTGTGATCCACTGCTTACAGTAGCTGTCTTCACTTAATCTTTTGTCTAGTGATCCTGATGTATAAAACCTAAATCCTGTCAGACTGTTGAATCTGTCCCTTATATATCCTGTGTCTTCTATTTCCCTGCTCACTTACACAGAGTAGACTGGCAGCTGTATCCCCTCCTACTGCTGAGTCTTCTTTGTACAGTTGTAAGAAATTAGTGTACAAATGCCATACTTCCATTTTAATTTTAAAAGTTATCTTTTGACTAAAACTGAAGCTTAACGAACTTGATATATTATGCTCCTAAAATGGTATCATCTAGATGTTTGGTTTTTGGTTTTTTTTTGGGTGGGATTTAGTAATTATTTAACTTTATCATATTCTCCCATTCCTTGCTTGGTCCATAAGAGTTTGACCTTCCCTTTCTTTCAAAATACACATTTGCTGCTTTCTCTGCCTAAATTTGGCAACTGCTATGAAATCCATACTGAATAGCCAGCTCAGGCCCCTACTTGGCAGTCTTATCCTCTTCTTTCAAAACTCCTCATTGTCTTGTCTGCTGCTCTGGTCTGCTATGCTAGGGCAGCAGGGAGCAACAGGGATGGAAGTCCATGCTGTGCCTGCAGAGGAGGATATGAGGGCAGGTGGGTCCCAGGGAGTATAAGGCCTGTGAATTGGCTCCCTTTTCCCTCAGTATCTGCAGAGTGGTGAGGTGGCGCAAGTTATCTCCTGTTTTGTATCAGTGTTCCTAAATCCAGGGGATTTCAGGGTTTGTGGCCATTCTGTCATGACTGACAAACATGAGTATGGAATTCTTTCTGTGAGAGACTGAATTATCTACAAAGCCCTCAATTCACTAGTCTCTCACCTCTACATTAGATGCTTTATGTGACCAACAGTTTCTTCTCTTCAGGAAGAACTATCATTTTGGACTCCTTTTGTATTTTTCTGTTCTCCCCAGAGTTCATCTTGAGGTTTGGCCACAGCAGGAGTTTGCAGTAGGAATTCTGAGTTTGGAAGTGTCTTTTTGTTTTTGGAAAGGACTTCTGAGAAATTTCTTAGTGCCTCTGAAACCAATGATCTCTAGTGTCAGAAGCATCTGCAAATTTTAGTGACCTGTATGATAATTCTGTGTGTTGGATACTCTCTCTGATTTTTGTGTCAGTTTGATGTGAATTGTGCAGTAATGTAGTTATAAAGTAGTTTAAGCTGATCCGCTTCTTTAAATGATCGAATAAATCACGGGCCTTGTGGGTTGGTTCCTTTTTTTTCCCAACTGTGTACCACATACACATGTTATGAGAACAGTCTTTATTTTATGTAGTTCCCGTTGTAAATTAGGGTAGGCATTAATTTCTGGTATACCTTCTAGTATACCTGAGAAGTCTGTGGGTGGCATCTGGTAACATCTGACAGTTTTCAATAGTAAGAAGTTGCAAAGCTTAGGAATAGTTAGCAAGGAAAAGTTCATTGCAGAGATTTTTCTCACTTTCAGAACTGATAGAAATTTGGCTTTGTCATCTTATTTTCTTTGACTAGAGCTTCTGTATCAACAGCTTGGAAGCAACTTGAGGTTCTTGAAGGTTACCTATGCCTGCCCAGAATTCATGTCCCTGTTCACCTATAAATACCCTGGTTTACATAAGGTCTCTGAATGAATTGCTCAGTCACAATGCAACTCAAGAGTTGTGCTATTTATACGAGAGAGGAGGAAGAGACTCAAGAACATGAGTGCTCTATTGATCTGCTGGAACAATCTTGTGAAAGACTGTGCCTTCTTATCACTAAAGAAGTCTGAAAAGCTCTCCTACCACTCACGAATTTTTGGGCAGCATGTCTTCCTTTGAGGGTTGCTGGGGTGATATCTGGAATTAAAGTTGGGTTTGCTTTTCCTCTGAAAAGCCTATGAAATATGTATAAGTATATCCAGTTTTCCAGTTGATAAAATTGAAAGAAGAATAAATGTTTCAAATATTTTGAGTAAATGAGAAGGAAAAGTACAATGCAGTCCTTTAAAAACAGTTTTACAGATTTTCCTCTAGGAGATCCTAAGAGATTTGAGTGAGCTTCCCATTACAAGAAGACTAATGCATACAATTACCTGAACTGTGAGAATATCTCTGCTGATATACTCCTATAATATACCAGACCTGTCCAGATACTAACTACCTGTGAGGGACGATTAATACATTATCTGTCATCTCTCTGCACATGTAGGTACAGAGTTTTTGGGTAAAGGCAGAGCAGAGAATATGCAACAGTATTCACTGCCCTCAGTTTATTCTTCTTGTCAGGAATTAGTTGCGTTGTTCTTTAGTCCTACCTAAACAGTAATGTTATATATGAGGCTCTTGCAAAAGCTGAACTGACAAAGGGAACCTGCTAAAAAAGTTAGCCTTGAGTTACTGATCAGATGCCTTGGGGAAAGAAATTTATGCTGGCAAGACTATTGAAGCAAGTGATATCCCAATGTTGAGCAATGTCTACAGCCAAATTTCACTTCCACTTTATCTGAAATGTGTTTGCCACAGATTGTAGGTACCTCAGAGACATTTATGATCCTGATTCTTCTACAAGGTTCTCAGACCCCCATGTGATTTACCAATACATATTTCATGATGACACGGACTTCAGGTACATGTGTATTACCTTCCAGGCTTATATGAATAATCTCTTAATTGTGTATGATATTTTAGAGCATTGTTGTTGGACGCCTGTGTGGAATTTGAGTAGTTTGCAGTGGGGAAGGTGCCTTGCTGCTCCTGTTGTGTGTGAACAGAGAGGGACTGGTGGGTGATGTGATGGTTGGAGGCATCTTAGGCACAGTGATCACAAAATGACAGTTTTCAATTCTTGGAGATAAGGAGTCAGCAGAACGGCTGCCTCGGACTTGTACAGGGCAGACTTTGCCCTGTCTAGAAGACTGGTTGAGTCAATCTCCTGAGAGGCAGTCCTGAAAGGCAAAGAAGTACAGGAAAGATGGAAATTTTTCCAGAAAGAAATGCTAAAGGAGAGGAGTGGGCCATTCCTGTGGTCTGTAAGATGAGCTGGTGGGGAAGACCAGCCTCGTTGTACAGGGAGCTTTGGCTGGAGCTCAGGAAAAGGAGAGCTTATGATCTCTGGGAGAAGGGTCAGGCAACTCAGAAAGACTGTAACAAGGTTATGAGGTTAGGCAGGGAGAAAATTAGTAGGGCCTAAGCCAATTAGAACTTGGGCTACTGAAGTAAAAAGCAATAAAAATATTTCTGTAAATACTTTAACAATAACAGGAGGGCCAAGAAGAATCTTTATCCTTTACTGGATGTGGGGGGAAACATAGTTACGAAGGAAGAGGCTGGGCTACTTAATACTTCCTTTGCCTCAGTCTTTAATAGCTAGACCCCTTATTCCCTGGGTACCCAGCCCCCTGAGCTGGAAGACAGGGACGGGGAGCATGGAATTAAGCCCCAGTAATTCAAGAGTAAAGGTTCACAACCTGCTACACCACTTGAACACACACAAGTCTATCATGCCAGATGGCATCCACCCAAGGGTATGGAGAGGGCTGGTAGAAGTGCTCACTGAGACACTTTCCATCATTTGTCATCAGTCCTGGCTAACCAAGGAGGTCCCAAATGCCTAGAGGTTGGCCAGTGTGACACCTGTGTACAAAAAGGGTTTCAAGGAGGATCTGGGGAACTCCAGGACTGTCAGTCTGACCTCAGTGCTGGGAATGGTCATGGGGCACGTTGTCCTGAGTGCCACCGTTTGGTAGATATAGGACAACTAGTGGATCAGGCCCAGCCAGCGTGGATTTATGAAAGGCAGGTCCTTCTCGATCAACCTGATCTCCCTCTGACAAGGTGACCCGTCAATTTGCTAAGTATGTGTAGAAAGGTACCTAGCTATTAGTGAGTCTTCTTCAGGTAGATTAATTTTCAACTTGTGCTATTCTGTTTCTGACATCTTATTTCAAAGGCTGAAGTTGACTCTTTGAAAGTGTCTGGAAAGCAGCTCTGTGAAAAGGACCTGGGTGTGCTGGTTGGCAGTGGCTGAACATGAGCCAGCAGTGTGCCCAGGTGGGCAAGAAAGCCAATGGCATCCTGGCTTGTATCAGCAACAGTGTGGCCCAGCAGGACCAGGGCAGTGATTTTGCCTGTGTACTTACCACTCGTGAGGCTGCACCTCGAATCCTGTATTCACTTTGGGGGCCATCACTTAAAGAAAGACATTGAGGTGCTGGAGTGTGTCCAGAGAAGGGCAATTTAATTTCAAAAATTTGAAGAGGAAGCATGTAGTTTGACTAGAAGGAGTAAGATACCTGTTGTAAATCATCGATGTATAAAGAGGGGAATTTTTCATTATTATTCAAAATACTTTGAAGTATGAAGCTGATGTTACTCTATGTTTACAGTATACCAAAAAAGGAGAGGTATTGGGTGGTTAGTTTTTGTAGGAGAGTTGTAAAGTGTGCAGGAGAAAAAAGAGTGTAAAAAGAAAAAAGACATTAATTAATGTTTGAATCTGTTTGTATAAATTATTCTGCTTTTGTTTCTTGTGGTTAGACAAATGTAAAAGGCACAATCTGGCAGTCTTTGATAGGCTTTTTCCTCTGTTGCTGTTAGTAACTATTTCAGTGATTTGTAACAATACACTATGCTCTGTAGTTATGAAAACATTTTATTTAGGAACCCAGTCATGAACTGTGGTGATAGTTTTAACAATATCTGAAATGGTATGGTGGGTAAGCTAAAGATGACAACTGTCCTTCAATTTGAGAAATATTTTGCTCATTTCAGTATTATTTGGCCAGATTATTTACAAATTATGATTATAATAATCAAAAGGCCCTTCTTTTATTATTTATTTTTTCCCCAAAAAATTCTGTCAGCAAGATCTCTCCTTCTGCAATGTGACTTTTAATTTATAGGGTTTTTTTGCACGTTGAAAGAAAAACAACATGGTGCTTTTGTTCCAGCTATGTTTCTAGTCCTCTTTACATTTTACTTTCTGCTTACATTTTTATTGAACCTGGAAGGCTGAAGGAGGCTTTAAAAACAAATTGTTTATGTGTGTCAGCAAGAAGGGTCAGACTTTCATTTTCATAGTTATTGGGATGGGTGCATGCATACCTTTTGTTTTAAGGCTAATTTAGGCATTTAATTTCCATGGAACAGAGAACCAAAAACAGGAGTTTAAATTCCCTCTTTACGTAACTGAGACAAGCAGTATAGTGTACAGGGGTGGAGCTGGCACTGGTTGCTTTAAACTCGTGATCATCAAAAACTGTCTTAGATTAAAATACCTTTGAAAATTTTTAAAAATAATTGATGTAAGTAGTTGTTGCATTCTGCAGACAAACTTCATGTATTTAACCACAAGAGAGCAGTGTTATACTGGATCTGTGCTGCAAGTCTTAAATTTAAAAGTAGTTCTGCTTTGCCAGTACTAAATTGAACAATAAAATTTTAATCCCTTTATGTATTTATCTTTATAGTATTATTGACTGAATTGTAGAGGTACATGATTCTAACTTACTAGCATTATAGTGAACTGTATTTTTATCCATTCAGATTAATATAAGGCAACACTAGGCTAGTTTATTCTCTTCACAAAATAAATCTGCTTCATTTTCTGGAAGAATAGGCTGGAGATTTTAAGTGCTGAGTTAGAGAAGAGCTTCATCTGACTTTCTTTTCCTGAAAAAATGTCCTCTCTTATCCCATGTAAAATGGCCATTGGAGAAAATTTCTCTTTGTGTTGCAGTACACATATAATGAGCACTGCCACAGAATTGCAGGGATTTGTATAAATAACTTTGAGATGATAGAGGTGAAAATGTGCTGCTTCTTACTGATTAAAAGTCAAAGTGACTATGTGGCATAAAAATTCACAGTTTTTTCTTTCAGTTGAAGGACTGTACTGTTCTGTAAACATGGGCATTCATTACTTGTCACGGGTACACAATGACTTGAACGAGTTTAGGTGCATTCATAAGTCTAGGCAAGTGTATGTTTGCAGAGCTGGGCAAAGTTTAACCTTCAGTAAGGCTTATGCATCGCTGTCAACTTCAGAAAGAGCTACTGGAGTGGAACTAAAGGAAGTACTCATCAACATATTTTTAAATAAAGAACATCTTGCCCATCCTATCACCTTGAACTGTGTAGGACTTGTGCACTTAAGATGTCTGTTCTTGCCATCTGTGCTTTCTCTTTGGTACTCTGCATTTTACTTAACGGGGAGAGTTAAACAGATTGTTCCCGCTTCTCTCTTTTCCTTTACAGTTCTCATGCCATAAGACAGCAGCTGTGTTTGCTGGGAGACAGTTGCCACCGAGCAACAGCTGCTGGTGTAAAGGAGGACTAGGAAGAAATTCAAAGCGAGCTTAGTTTTAGTTTCTTTCCATGTTATTATTGCTTTATGGTTGGTTGATGCATTGTCACCTTACATTTTATAACCTGTGAGCGTCTGTCTTATTTTTTCTATAGTGAGAGCTGTAGGAATCTGTGTTTAATTGTTCTGAAATATCAGAGGTTGTGTGTTTACTGCTGAAGTGAGGGGGTTTTGTTCTTTAAAATACTGCTTTTTAATATGCATGCTCTGTTGTTTCTTACTTAGTTTTGTCTGGCTGGTATTCTACTCATCTTTTTCCATTATGCTTTTTCTAGTAGGTGTTTTTGCTTGACTTGCTTACCATGTTTGACTGTCATCTATTGGGGCAGGCTTGATAAGCCAGGCTATTTTGTAATGCTCTTTCCTTGCTTGTGAGGAAGTATTTCTGAAGAGAGGTCAAGCTCAATGTTCTTGTTTTTAATTTATTACTAGGATGGATGGTGGGAAAGTAATCTGAAACTCAGTATTTGGTGATAATAAAAATAGCTGGTTTGAATGTGGCCTTTATCAACACTCCCTATTCCTATGTTCATTTGACCACTCTGATGTGTTTCATTTGTGTTTGCTTCTCCTGTCTGTTCCTCTCATATGTGCTGTCTGCATGTATACGAATTATATTAAAGTTTTATTTGTTATGTGTCTGAGGAGTCTTTGTTTTGCCACACTTCTATCAAATCCTCAGCCTATTTATTATTTCTCACTAGTGGCATAGCCTTTTCTGTCAGATTTGAAGAGTATACTTTGTATTTAGTATGTTACAACAACGAGGCTGCTAGCAAGACTTACGTCTACCAAATAATTTGCTCTATAACCTAGTGTATTCCTGGGCTAGTTTTTGATGTTTAATTAGATTTTTGAGGTCACAAATAAAAGAATATATGTAAAATATGTTGACATAAGGTAAACAAAGTAAACAGAATTTGGGAGATCCTGCTTCATGCTTTGTGAGCTTTTGGTGCTGTTGCTAGGAGAAGAGTATGTTAACAGTCCTCTGAGCTAGTAGTTGCTTGGGGAACCCACAGAAACTTGTGCTATTTCTACACATTTGTACAAACTCACAATATTTTTCTTCCCTATACTCCCTTTTTCCTCCTCTCTAGTGTAATAAAAGCCATAGAGAAATTTTGTTGCGTCCCGACGGTGGAACCCTTTGTCTTTGTTCGGCATACAGGTCTCACGGTCAAGACCTAGTGGTTTTGAAGAAAATGGTGTGTGCCCAGAACTTCACTAAGCACAATAATCATAAATAGCTGACCCAATACAAGTTGAGGATCAGGAGCATCACACATGTTAATGGCACCGGCACTTTTATTTTGAAGTTGCCATTCCATTTCTTAAACAAGAATCAAAATCCCACTGAGGAATTGCATAGATTTTAGGAGAATTGAAATGTATTTACTTCAGAAAAACCAGAATCACTATCACTGATTTAATTCTGTGATGAACGAGTAAGTTAAACTGCTTACTTTAAAAAAAAAGCTCCAAACTGTGAATGGTTAAACAATTTGAATCTGCAAAGTCCAAAGAAGCTGGCTGAAGGACATATCTGGCCTTTTATATTTGCTTTGAATAAGCCTTGAAGTAATACAGACAAACAGAAAATTATTGTGACACCTAAGGTTTCTTTTTAAGAAAAGTGATGTAAATCACATGACTGTAGATCAATTAGCATGTATCAATTCCAGGCAAAAAAATCTGTATGATGGGATCCTAGTGCAGAGTTGAAAATACTTAAATAACAGCAGTGATGTCATGTGACTTCATCATAAAACAGATCTTTTAAATCATCTTTGACAAAAATAGCTATAATAGAATAATGTAAATTAAAATATAGCCTTCATATTACCGACAAAGTAGATGTTAAATGGATGTAGAACTGATTAACTGGCAGATAATAGTAATCACTGAAAGGAAGTATTTCTACTAGGATTATAGAGAATGGTGCTGGGTTAATGCAGTTTGATATTTTTAGTAATTAAATATTTGTGGATAATTAAAACCAGAAATTACATTGAGAAAAATAATGAAGATGTGAATGACAGCGAAAGGCCACAGTGACAATGCCACAGCAGGTTAGGGCTTCAGAAAGAAAATACGTACTAGTACAGTCAGTTGGAACACTACAAAGGAGTTTCATTCAAACTTATTGGTTTTGCCACTGTATTATTACAGAAACAGAAAATCTCTTTGCAGTGACTTGATTTATCTGTGAATACATGGAGACAAAAAGAAGTACTGGAAACCTCTTTTTGTGACAGAGAGAAATATAATACAAGTTGTAGGAAGGGAAAATTAGAATAATTTAAATGAGAGTGCATTTCAGTAACGTGTATGACATTCACCGTGGGAATTGGTGACTCTATACTCTGTAGTAGAGTGCAAAGGTAGTTCTACAGTGAACCAATGGAGTGAAACAATTGTCACTTTTTGACAATGGTACCTTCCTTATCTCCTCCTGTTGTTTATTTTCTAGTGTATTTATCATAGGTTTTCTTAAAAAGAGAACAGCTGTCACAGTATTAGTTTCACAGAGGCAGGAGCTTGTGCTACTCTCGAAGGTTCAAACTCCTTGCTGATATTCAGCTATTTGAGAATACTTCATTATATCACGGATCTCAGTAAAATTTAAGTTTATAGATGTGCTGTGCCAGCTGAAAAATTATATCTGCATTATTATATAAGATGTCCCTGAGAGCAGTGTAACACCCACAGGCAAAACTTGAAGCTGTCAAGTAACTCAGGAGTGATAATGTAAACTCTCCCTTTAAATTAATGACACTGAAGTATCAGAAAGAAAGAATTGTAGTTGGATTGGTGAGGGAATTAAATAAAAAAAAAATAAAAATCACAAATCCAGCAAGATGAACAGATTTTTTTTTTAATTTTTTTGTTGGAAGTGATCAATTTGCTTTTTCCACAAAACCATAGAAGTTTTGCTCCTTTATTATTGAAGTAAAAGCCGTCCTTTCACATCTAGCTCTCTGCACGATCTGTGGTTGTTTTCTTCTTGAACCTGTTTTTAGATTATTTCTATTGTGAAGACTTATAATGGGAGCAGTGGGGTCCTTTGTGGTGTCCTGATCCATAACTAGAGCACTCCGATATGTAACCACAGTGCAAATAGATAAATAAATTCTATCTTTATCTTGCATTTCACATACAATGTGACTGTTGAGTTGCCATAGTCAAAATGCCAGATCATTTTGTTAATAGTTTATATTTCAAAGCTGCCAACATACAGACCTAAGTAGTGGAACTGTTGAGAAGAAAATGGAGGCTGTTGGTAACACAAGATTATATTACAGTATCTTTAGGTCTTGGGCAGATGGAGGATTTGGCAAAAGGCAGCTGAAGTCCAGACACTTTTTTATGCTCCATCCTAAACAAACATTAATAGTAATATTATTAACTACTATTTGATAAAACTGAAATGCTCTTAAAAAAAAAAATTATACTATTGTAAAATATGCTTAATAAAAAGTGGTACAGAAATTGAAGCGGATCTGAGCCTCAGGAAACTGTTTCTTTTGAAATCAAAAAGCCAGGCTTTATTACAATAAAACCTCCATAGTTTTACCAAGGGAGAACACAGAAATTATCAAGGCAGACAAAAAACAATAAAGGGGTTGTGCCCTTGCATGCAAGTTCTTGCTTCCGCTTAATACCATTCTGAGTTGTAGCAAGGTCTCTTAGGCCCCTCTCGTGTCTGGCTGACAGTGAAGGCTCACAAGAATTTTATTTACTTGCTGCATTCTACAAGTGAGTTGTGAACTTCTTGCTATGGCTTTCTTGCATGAGATACTCTGTTTCTGAACTTTTTCTCTTCCAGCCCAATCCAGAGCATCTCAGAGAAGGAAGAATTCCTTTTTGTTTTTTTGGGAGGGAGGAGAAAATCACACTGCTTTTTAAAAGAACATAACATACAATTGGAAACATAATAAATACCATAATTTCCCAAATCAAATTAATTTTTTGTGTTGCTTCTGATAAATTGGTGTATTCAAGAAGCTGACCTTAATTAAGTATGCAGGGGAGGGAGGAAACTGGGGGCAAGAGATCCAAGAAGATAAAAATGAGGCTTGATAACCATTTTTAGTCATCTTCAGATAGGACTCCTGATTGACCAAACACAGAGGATTTGAGAATCGAGTGCAGAAGGAAGTGAACTATACAGCTTTTTTCCCAAGTTTCTTCACTTTAATTCACTAATACCTTTAGGTCATATAATTTCTGTGTGTATTCTCTTTGTAGCTATAATGAAGATAAATGAAGGAAGTATATTTGCTATGTTAAAACTCTTGTACCCACCTTTATGCACCTAAAGTATACAATGTGCCAATGTCACTTAGCTGTCTTGAGTGGCTGATGTACCCATCCCAAATCTTCCTTATGTTTCTTGATTTGTTTAAGATTTGTCTTTACATAGGCAGTCTTCAACTAAGTGGCATTGTTGAGGAATATTTCCTTTTAATGTGGGAGCTGCACAGTTGGCACACAGATGTGTGCATCTATGTGCATCTTAATTCAGCGTTAGCACTGATAAAAGGTTCTTCAAAGCACACAGTGCAAATGGACACTTCTTAGTGTTTCATGCAGAACTGGTAGAACTGGTGGTGGTGACTTTTCCGATACAGTGGGGGAAATAGATGTGTTGTGCACAGGTACCATAGAGGACAGTGTCCAAGTCCTGAAGCACTTGTATATTTGGAACCTTGTCCCAGCAAAACAATACATTTTAAACAAAGTCAGTCCACTCATGTTTTGGTCTCTCAGTTGATGATACCAATATATCTATTTTTTTCTCCACCCTCTAAAGATTGACTTGAAATATATTTGTCCAATGCAAAACGTGAAAGATACAAACAAAAATTTGGGACAATGCTTTCTTTTTGAATCTGCCTTTGAATCTACTATATGTTTCAGTACTTCCTATTTTCTTTGGATTTTGATTGCCTGACATGACTACCCCTGCATTTGTCTGCAGGTGTTGGTAGGTCTGGCTATAGAAATGAGGCTGAGCATGTGGAGGTGTAGGCACTAGATTTTTCTTTTTGGTAACTATATTTTTTTCATAAATATGCTTATGAATGAGCTGAGCTCATAGGAATCCTCTGCACATACGAATGGAAAGTCTGGATTTGAACTGGAACAGCTGCTGAGCTGCATGAGTAGGGCAGGAAAGCATAACTAAACTAAAGGTGGATTTAAGTATTATAGTGTATTTTCTTCAGGATTATGATGTTAGTAATGTTTATTTGTAACCATGAATTTTCTTTTTGTTCGTATAAATGTTTAATGTTCTTTGAAGCTTTACTATGTGGTTAAAGGTTAATGTATTCTTGGGGCAGCAACATATGTACTGCTTTATTTCATTTTACCTATGTTTTGATTTGGGGAAAGCAGAATCTTTCAGTCTGCCCAAATGTTCTGGGTTTTTTCATACATGGTACTAGTGAAGCTACAGTCTTTTTTCCTCCGTCTCTCCTTTCTGGAGGTTTTTCGTGATTCAAATTACTTTTTGCCACCCTTTGCACTTCCCACTCTTGTACTTGCACTTTCTAGAGAGGGATGATTGGTATGCAAATGATGGCAATGAATTTATCTTGGGGTGGTAGGAGTGGTGGAAATAATAGGACAACTCCTCTATATGAATTCTAATACTCGATTTTAGTTACAACTTCTAAAGACACCCAGATCCCCTTCCTAATCCAGTACAATATATTTAGAGCTCTGTAGGGTACAGGTTTCAAATCTTCTCTCTAAAGTGTATTACTATAAAATCTGACATGAAATGTATCTGCTGTTGTGATACTTCCTTGTGTGTGTAGGTCTACACGGCCCTGTAGACACCCAAGGTAGCTTTCAGGAGGTGGTGCTGCTGGTAGAAAACTTCAGTTGTCACGGATTAAGGTGACGGATTATGGTCTTTAATGTAACTCTGCCTAAGACCCAAACTAGCCCAGGATATACATAGTGAGGTGATGCACTGGTTTTACTAGCAGAGCCTTTTTTTTTAAAAGCCTTTTCCTATCCTGTGGTTCATTTTCTATCTGCCTGCCCCTTAACAGCTGTTTGCGACTGTACTGTATACAACATCACTGAAAGATAGAGAGGTGTAGAAGTGGAGACACCATAAACCTGCTT
The DNA here is from genome assembly GCA_013397135.1 of Pachyramphus minor. Classification (NCBI taxonomy): domain Eukaryota; kingdom Metazoa; phylum Chordata; class Aves; order Passeriformes; family Tyrannidae; genus Pachyramphus; species Pachyramphus minor. The sequence continues at coordinate 254,951 of VYXB01008214.1, read as the reverse complement.
TGTTGCTAAAAACAGTGTATTTTGTTACTACACTCATTTTATCTTGGAGAGGATTGGACTGTGGTGGACGTTGGAGAGACCTTGCCTTCCTTACCTTTAGGTAAAAGGAGTGTCTGTCACCTAAATAATTGTTTGTCACATACATATTGCATTGTTTCTTTTCTTAATGAATAGTTATATTTCCAAGATTCTCCACCTGAGCTTTAAAGCACAGTTAAGTGTTTGGCCAGGACAAAAATATTGCCATATAATTATTTTTTCTTTTGCTGTTCATTCATACATTTCAACTTGCTAGTGTATGTTATTTGTTTTGAACCATTTAACATCAGCATCCATCCATCAAGTGCCTGTGCAGAGTGGGAACATGTATTGACTTAGCTGTACTTGAAAACACTGTTAAATCTGTTATGGAAAACTGAGTGGTTTTCCAATGCTGACTGTGTAAAACTGCTCCTGAAGAAACCATCACAACTCCATCTCTACACAGGACAGATCCCTAAGGGGCTTCATTCTAGAGTCCATTCTGCATTTCAGCTTGTATCTGGGGGACACATGAAAACACTCACCATGATTCTGAAGGGTGGGTTTTTTAGGAAAGCAAATTTAAAAAGTCGGCTAAATAGCACTTACCCCAAATGTATTCCTAGCTCCTATATTTGGTTCAATTGTGGTATTTGCATAGCACAAACAATGTGAGTGTTGTTACTAAAGATCTGAGGTATAAATAAATTCTTTAAATCTCTAAATTAATTCTTTAATCTTTAAAAATGTGTCAAAGTCAAGTCCCTGAAGTGACAAATATTAAGTATTTCTCACTTAGAAATACTTATCAGTGTAGAACATCAATGCTTCTCATATTTTCAATTAAACTTCAAAAACCCTTGTCATGTTGCACACATAAATAATATGGTCTGAGGCTGAGAAATAAGAAAATGGACATTGCCCAATGATAGTAAGGAGAACTCGTTACTGGAGCTGAAACAATCATAAAAGACAACTCTCTCTTTTTTAAATACTTAAACAGGAAAACATTTTTCCTGGGGCTTGAAAATCCTCTTACTACATGCTTAGGAAAACTGTATGGAAATACTTTTCCTGCTGGCAAGTCCATTTAAATTCATACAGCAAGGCTAAGCGTAAATTTAGAGAAAAGTTCTTCTCAGAGACAGCGTACTAGGAAAGGGATTATTCTGTTGGTAAGAAGGAGAGACAGTGGGAGGATGGATGCAGCAGGAATTTTGCTGCCTTGTCAAACCAGAATGTCTTCTGCAAACTAAGGAGACGCTTCAATCAACTGGCTTTACCAAAGAACTTAAGACACTTCTTTTTTTTTTTTTATTAGTTGTCATTCTTTGACATGATGAATACTTACAGCAGTATGTTAAAAAAGATACAGTTAAGTCTCTTGGCATCACTGCATAGCAGTCACAGCATTTTCACACAATCTAGTGCTTCCTTTCAGGATGATGCATATGGCATATATACGCACATACGGGGGCTGATTCTTGGTCCCAGTGAAGTTGGGGGGACCAGTGTTTGGCCCGAAGAGTTGTATAAGATATGTGAATATGTATATATAAAATGCTTTACAATAAACATGACATATACAATCTTGAATTCAAAGATAAGCAGAATATATTTTACATCCAAGTCAAACTTACGCTCTGCACTTAAAAGTTTATGTACCTAAAATATTGGATGGATTACAGAAACAAATAAGAGAGTAACAGTTTGCACCAATCAAAATAATTTGAATGCATGGCATGAAACTTGCCTTGTGGTTTTGTTTTGTTTCTGTTTGGGGTGGCATTTTTTGGATTTGCAGGATCTTAATTCAAATTTAGTTATTGATTTTTGTGGACCATGAGTAGGGGGGATGGTGGTATCAGGAGAGGAATGGGCATATTTTATGGACAACTCAGCTGAGTGACTTAAAATGTTAGGCTATAAATTATGGCTGGTACCTGAAAATAAACTTGTAACTACTTGAGTGTTGCTCCTTTTTTAGGAGAATCCATTTGGAAGGGCTGGTGTGCATTTTGTGTCTAATTTGATGGAAACTTCTAACAGAAATTTCAACCACAGACAAAAAGCTGGTAAGATAGCTGTGCAGTGTAACAATGGGCTTTTCTTATTTAATGTGGTAGCAGTCTTCTCTACTACTAATCATTGGGGAGGACTTGGTTTTCTTCATGAAAATCACAAGTTTATACAAAAATAATTGACTCGTGTTGTTAGGTACAACTGCAGATCACGTGTTTTGGTTTTTTCTTTTTCCTCCATAGACTCTACTTCATTTCAGCTACTCCTCTCTCTGTTCCTTTATTCCAAAGGTACATGTTTTTAATAGTCCTTTTATTCCCCATTTGGCTGGTGGCTGGACTATTGACACTTAAAAACCCAAAGGTAGGTAAAATTTTTACTTATTAACAATGCATATGTGTGCATTATTTTAACCGGCCTAAAATTTTCACCTATCAGTTGTCATCACTCATTGTTGTTGTTAATTATACAGAATTTCTTCTTTGGTGGTATGAAATCTTCATTTAAAGAAGCTAGATTTCAATCAAATGAATTGCAATTGTGGGCCATAAAAACATTTTGACCTCCTGCTTTTATTAGTTTTCTTTTTCTTTCCATACATGAAAACCTTAACACAGCTTTACAAAAACTTCAGAATCTTTTACCTGCACTAGCCAAGTAAGAAGGAAAAACAATGTACAAAGGCTTTCTGTAAAGTGGCTAATTGGGCTGACAACACAGAAATCTGTATTATCTGCATAGTTTTTCCATTCTGTGCGTCAGCATTCTGTTGGCATCTTGGGGATGTGTATCACAACCACATATACTGAGCACTGGTGCTGTTGGATCGGGCGTTATCGGTCATTGTTTGGCTTCTAAGGGAAATCAAATGGTAGCACTTTGCATCACAGACCCCAGTGAATTTGGCTGCCAGGAATCTGCTGCCAGAGCCTAACTTTTCAGCACACCTCTGTCTGGAACACCTGAGGCAAACTGGCCAGACCCAAATTTGTGTAGTGGGTTTGGGTCACGAGTACAGAAGCATTGCTGGAGCCACCCTGAACCTATTTCAAGCACTGTTTCATTAGACAAGGTGATTGAAATCTAGCAAGTATGAAATCTAGCAAATCAGTGTGCCAAAATACCCCACAATTTGCAGAGCAGCTTTTTAAAGTTTAAAAGTTTTAGCTTGGTAAGAGCAAACTTGTAATGGGTTCTGTAGGCTCCACTTGTAGAAAAGGGCTTGAGTTTAATGTAGCTGTAACAAAATTTCATTTGTACCTGCTGGACCTATTTTCTGGAAGCTCTTCAGAAACAGCTCAACAATGTCTCTGTCAAGAGCTTTTTATGCTGCTAGACACAGTGTTTCTTTAACTAAATTTCAGAACATTGTAAAAAATTTCTTTGAACTAGAAGAAAAAGGGCTTTCGTTTCTTGGTAAAAAGACAAAACAAGGGAAATTATATTCTTTTGTATGTAGTTAAGTACTTCTTACTACAAGCAGCACATTACACTGCTTGTGTAATGTCCTAGTAATTGTCCTAAATCTGTCAGAAGGAAAGATACACCTAAAAAGCTGCAAAATGGTGATGCTTCTGCCCCCACCATCAGATGGTTAAGAAGAAATTACGTCCTGTAGTTAGAACAATTTAATTATATTACAACTCTCTCTCTCCCCTTGCTTGCTGTGGTCCTTCTAATATGTTAGTCTCATTTAGAAGTGGGAGGAAGAAGGAGGTTATAACTTATGTAAGTGTAGAGGGGGAAGATAAACATCATTTTTGGAGTGCATTGTGCTCTCACAGTGTTTTCCACCTTCCTACTTCACTGGGTTTCAGCTTCTTTCTCTCAAGATACATACAAAGAATTAGTAGAGTAAAGCATCCTTTACTAAAACTTACGCTTTTTATTTTCCTTTAAAGTATTAATTACCTTATGAGCATGAACTTTCTCTTATCAAGTCAATATCCCCTGTAATTGAGAAAAATGTATTATACCTCCCCTTGCACTCTTATAAGTAAATATCCTTCTCAAACACTGACGTAAATAGCTCTTTCTTTGTTGGCTTCTTCAAGATATTCTCATCCAAACATGATTATATGGCCATATCTGCTAGTTCTTTTGGAAAACAGCTATACAGATTTGATGTACTAGGGGTTTACAACACTATACTTCACCTGAATGCAGTTATTTTTACTGGGGGCAGAGGAGAAGGGGACGATAACTTGAGAATACAATCTCATTGAAATGATGGAAGCTAAAGTTTTACCAAGACTTTCCAAACTGAGGTTGGTTATGGCATAGTTAAGGCCATGTATCTTTCACAAACACAAGATCATAGAAAATTCCTCAGCAACTATGACAGTTAAGAGATTATTCTTAATAGTCTGACTACAACATATTTTTTTTCCTTCATTGAGTGAGACCAATCTAAAAGTCAGTTGAAGTGTTATTTAAATTACAAGAAAAATACAAATGCATGTTGACACTGGCTATCTAAGGAGGGATTGGGGGGAAAAAATCAGCTACACTGAAACATCTCTTAAGAAAACAATTGGACTCCAGAACCTACTGAATGTCGTGCTTTGTAGATCACTAAGTTATTTAGTAAAAATTTACACTCTTGAATAAATGGTACTCAGGTTGAACTGTCAAATCATATGGTGTTGCTGTGGGGCTCAGGTTTTTTTTGAACTTCAGGCTCTGTGAAACACTTGCCTAGACCAAATGTGCAAGGTGCCATGGATTAACAACACGGACCCATATGGAATGTGTTTGAAGTTTTCAAGAAGTTATCCTGCCAGACTTCATTCCTTAATGACCTTTGATACACTTTGGATAGTGGAAAGGCAGTTCAGAATCGTATCTTGTAATCATGATTTTGGCAGCTATGAAGGATGCTAAAAGTTAAGGCTTTTATCCACAAACAATGGTGTATATTAATAAACTCTATACCATATTTACAAATGCTTTCTCTTGTATTAAAACTAACAGTATTCTGTTCACAGTGCCAATGTTTTTACAGGTAGCAATCCCACAGTACTCCAGTATTTTGGCATGGGAATCAGTAGCGCTTTGTATTTACAGAAAATGTACACATATGAATATAAACAGGTTACTTGAAACAGTACTCAAAAGATAGATCTGTTCGTGTTTCAAAGGTTTAGACTGTACACCTTCCCTTTCAGTTGCAAGGGAATACCGTTCCTTGCAATGAGAAGATGCCTGTCTTTTATCCAAAGTGGCATAAAAATGATTACCAAAATGAGCCTTGTTACACTGGAGGCATGTATACAGAGAGTAACTTCAGTCCAAGGTTTTTAGATCTGTTGTTTAGTGCACAGAATACAAAAGTTAAAAAGGTTTTTGTTTTAATTACTAAAACAACCAGACTCTCTCTGCCCTCTGTGAGCACCGTCTGTCAGCCTGTGTCCTCTGGATGCTGAAGATGCTGGTGGTTTAATGTGCAGCCCAGCTGCCAGCCTGGAGCATGTGTGGCGCTCTGGGCCTATATACATATGTCACAGTATGACTTGTGGTAAATGAATATATCACCAAGAGTGCCTCTCTGGCTCCCCTGTTCTCTCAGGAATCCTCCCTACTTCACGGCAGCCATAACTGCTGCTGACTGGGAATCCGCATTCGGACAGTTCGTGGTCAGGAGTGACGGACGACATCAGGCATGCGCAGGACGAAGAGAGGGGAGAGGAGTGGAACGTGAGGATCAGAAAGAAACCCAGCAGAACCTCGGGCTTGTCGGTGAGGACTCTTGCAGCTTCTGCTTTGCCATTTCTTTCCTTTGCACGGTCTCGACAACAGGCTCTTGGCTACTTGGGATCTTACGTGCTGCTGTGACCAAGACGGAGATAGCAGTGCTATAAGGAAAAGTGCAAAGCTGCCACTAAGGAATCTCTTCTTCATTTAAAGTCTGTTCCTGGCTGCCAGTCACTTGACCTGAGTGGTCATTGCTCCTACTACTGCTGTGTTGCTTGTGGAGCAAGCTTCTCCACTTGGCCTTGTTCCTCCTGAGATGGTTTAGCATATTTTCAGATAGGGGAGTATCGCCTGTAAACTGGGCCCACCTCTCAAAGAGTGGCTCAACGATGTATGTCATGAACCCTGCGGAAACACAAGGGACACCTGGTGAGCAAAAAATTCATTCACAGAGTGCCTTGAGAGCAATATAAGTGGCAAAAACCCTGATGAGAAATAACAATAAACCTTCAAACAGGCATGGATTCCTTTTGAAATGCACAGCTTTTGACCAGCACACATGACAAGACATGGCTTTATCTGCATGTGTAACAGTAAAATCTGTGAGAGTCAGCATCCCTCTGAGGAGATTTCAGACAAGCAAGTAACCAGTGTTTAATCACACACTGGCTGCAATTTTTTTCCATGGATATTTTTTCCCCTGTGCAATAACTCCTTTGTCTTTCTGTTGAACATCTGACTTAGATAGGTTTCTTTTTGAACATTTTAATTTAGAACATGTTTCATAACTCTTTACGGTATCCACAGTTCTTATGGTTAAAACAACTAGAGTGGGGTGGAGCGGGTGGTGGAGAAAAGCTTCTCTTTGAGCTTGTGCCATAGTGAGATAAACATGAAGAGAATTAAATACTTACCAATCTGTATGCTTGGTATTGTATCCTTCTGCTGATTACAAAGGGGGCTTATTTCCAGTTCAAATTTTTGTTCTAGATCACCTGCAAAAGAAAAAAAAAATAAATAGGAGAGCAAATATTTTTGTGCCGCTTTTATCGCTTCTCCAGACCTATGTCACACTCTTACAGTGACTGCAACTGTGTGAATTTGAGCAGTTGGAGTCTTCTAACAATGATGACCATGTTACATGTCTAAATACCTTCCTTTTCTGGACTTTTTAGGTATTAGAGAAACTGATTATCCATACAAAGAAAAATCTAGGAAAAGATAACTTTTGAATGAACATTAAATCTGAGCATGTAAGTGTTCTGAGGACTTTAAAATAGACTCTCTCATGTGAAAGACCTTTAAGATGTTCAATAGTTCATTTACTCAAATGTCTTCCTAACAGAAAATTGCAGAATATCAATTTTAGAAGAAATGCATCTCCAGTAGTACTGTAGCGTGAGTCGGCTGGGGGATCTGCTCACTCCAGATGCCATCTCAGATTGCTCCTGATGCAGAATTGGTCAGATTTGGCATTGAGATGATGCTTATAAACAGCTAGTAGAAAGTATTCCTGCAGAAACAGAAACACAGCAGTCTTCTGTATGTAGCTGTGACAGGAGATGTTTTTTATGGAGTTGAAGGTAATCAATAACAATGACCACGCATATCCTGGAGTGGTCACAGAAGACCACGGGCCAGCTGGATTTAAGAATTTAATAAATTTCTGTATAAATAAATAAATTTCTGTAAAAACGTCTCAGATAGTCTCATTTGCTCATTGTCATCCAGACAACAGTCACTTGTTCTGCTGGAGAGGTGGCATTTCCTCGTGACTGCAATTACTTCATACAAAGATCCCTATAAGTGAGTAAAGTTTTGGGTGTGTTTTGTTTTTTAAACAAACTCTGTTTGTGAGTGCAACACATTCATCCGTTGTGATTGTTTTCTCTTAGTGTACAATCCTGATTACATTCTTGTGTACAGTATGGAAGGGAAGTGAGAGTTAACTGTGTGCAAGCTAAGATGTGCCCCTTCCCCTCAGATAATAATATTTTGTCCATCTGGTTCACTAATAAGGACATAGTTAGGAAAAACTTGCCTGTAAGAAAGACAGATTTGCTAGTTCAGGCAAAACACTGCAAAACTCAATAAAGAAATATTTTGCTTTAAATCCACCAATTTTGTTTAAAAGCTCTTTTCTCTCCACTAACAGTTTTGACTTAAATGCTATTGTGCTTCTTAGGTTCTATAGCCCCATATAAAACACCACGTGCATTTTTAAGCCTTGCCTTTCTTCTCTCTACAGCATGCAATTTCTTCTTAAATGTGAGCAAAGTATTTTCAGCTGTAATTAGCTATTCAGAAAGTATCAGGGAAAGATTTTTAGCTTCATAAACAGCAAAAGGAACAATTTAGCAAAACTGACACAAAATAACAGTTTGTCCTGATTCCAAATGTGCAGTTTGACTGTCTTCTTTTCATCTACTTTCCAAAACTTTTTGACTGAAAAAAAACGGTGTCTAACTCCAGGGACATCCCCTCTGTAGGTATTCTGGGTTGAAAATAGTTGACCTGCCTGGCTTAAAATGTATCAACATCTCGTTCTTGTCTTTGAGAAGTCATTTAATTGACAAAAGTTAGATTTTCCTTTGTATGGTAAGAACTTAAAATGATGGTCAATTTTCTCATGCTTCAAGTTGCTGTAGAAGGAACTGCATGAATTAGTTTCTGAAAACTTTCATGGTGGGTAAAACTTTCCAAGCAATTCTAAAACCTCATAAGAGAAACTGATCATTAATGTTGGTTAAACATTAGACATTTTCTTGAAACTTTTTCTTACTAGTTCCAGTTTCATATAAATAAATCAAGTTGCATTTCTTACCTTGTCTTCCTAACTGACTTTTAAAACATCTAAGAACAAGTTAAAGTAAGTAAAAAAAGTTTGTTAGAAGCTACTGTAGGCACCAGGTGCTCCATGAAATGTACCTGGGTTGTATATTTTATTTACTAACATTAGCCTAGATGGACCAGCAGACTGGAAAATTAGGATCTGAGTCTCTATTAAAACAAAGTTAGAAATGTTTGACACAAAAAATGTTAAAACTTTGTTCCAGAAGGAAGATTAAACAAGGCACTAGTTATGGTATTCTCAGCCTCATCTATAATTAAAAATCAAAACATGAGACCTATGGTTTTCAAATGTTAAACTTAGTGCCAAAAAATACCTTCAAGCCCCAGCACTGTGTGTCAGGGGGTAGAGAGGTCTATACAAACATTTGAAAGTGATAATGATACATGCTATTTAATACTGGGGGGGTGTGGTTGTATCACTTAACAGGATTATACAGCCACTAGTGATAGTCAGACCACAGTTTCTGTATATTGTCCCATAATAAATGTTCTTTTTCTCCCATTGATGCTCAAATACTTGGGAGTCTCCTTTCAGAGGTATATTTTAGATTTAAACTAATAAATCTTGAGGGCTGTGGAAAAAGCTTACATTTATAGGAGATGAGAGTGCTTTCTCATCGTTGTCCCTCAGTACACTAAGGTACCACACCACTGGGGCCCTGTTCTCATGAGGTGGTTATTGATTATGCCTTGACTATACATCTGACTAAATAAACGAAGCCAAAGACACTTTACCAGCTGAAACTGACACTTGCTGAAAATCACCTTGCTGACCTCTTTGTCCTTGTTATGGAATAACTGTACCCGGTACCAGTTCAGATGTGGCTTAATTTTGTAATGCAGAATTTCAGATGAACTGAGAATTTTATTCCGTGCTTTTCTAGTGTTTGTACCCCTTGCCTTCAACTCTCAGGATGCTCTGAACAAAGAATTTAGCAGTGATTAAACTCTGCTGCGCCCTGTGTTGTAGCACAGAATGACCTTGCCTATGCAGATAGAGCCAAATGGTGTAATTACTCTGTTTCAAAAAAAAAACCCCTGCCTGACTGCACTCTCTGCAGGGGTTTGAAAACATTTGCAATAGGTTCTAGCTGAGGTTTGGCTTGCCTGCTTTGGCCCTTTCAACAGCATGCTGGGAAGCGTGTTTGAACCCTTTCTTTGCATTTGTAGGCAGGAAAATGTGTCATATTGGGGAAACAGTGAGGGTGAGTTGTAGTGGGAGCATGAAAAGCGAGATAAAACATAGTGGACAGTGGTAGGATTTTGGGGCAGTGTGGCCCCGGCACCGCTCCAGCTCAGAAATGCCCATGGTGACCAGAGGGCTCTCAGAGAAAAACCCAGACGTGGGCTCTTCAGCCAAATTCCAGTGCTGGGGCACAGCAGAGCCCCTCCCTCTTGCCTGATGCTGGTAGAGGAACAGCAAGGGCAGAGAAAAATTTGCTGCTATTCTGCCCCTTGCCACTTTTCCAGTGAGGCAGTTTTTCTCTCAACATCTCATCCTCAAGGGACATTTCAAGGCAAGGTGGTTATGCTGAATGCTACCTCTGACTCATCACACAAAACCCAACAGAAATGTGAGGTAAAAAGGGACTGCTGTGAGTTGAAGGGGCTGACCTTGCCGGTAAAACTCTTCACAGACCCGTTCACTCCACTGTTTGCTCAGATCCCAGAGCCGGCAAGGGTTGCAAATGTCAGCACACTTGAGTGCAATCTGAAAGCAAGAATAAAAGTAGGAGAGAGAAAAGAAGTTACCGTATGGCAATGCTTCAGCAGTAAATCTGCAGTCATGAAACTCCCAGGCCTCACCAGCAATACTGGGAAGGGTTAAGATTACCTCTTAGAGACTCAGCCTCACCCAAACGTGCCCTTTGAGGAAAGAGCATTTATTTAAGCTGCAAACAAAACTTTCATTCAGCCCTCTGCTTTACCGTAGTGAGAACAAGAGGAGGGCCAAATTCCAAGGCTGCAAAGTGTTTTGGATATTCCTTGCAAGGAATAAGCCAACAAAAGCCTCGGGCTGGCTCCTGCTGGCTGCTTGGCTCAGTATCCATGGCTGATGACAAGGAAGGGAAGAGCCAAGCTGGTATATTTGGGCATCATTTCTCTGCGGTCTCAGTGAGTGACCTTGCATCTCACTTCAATTACACTTCATCTTAATGTCTGCACATTTTTGTTTACAAAGCTAGACATAGGGCTCTCAGCACGGCCCCTGGCTTGGTTTCACTTAGTTAACTAGTACTTTTAAGTGCTTTGCAGGGGAATGAGTACAGGAGGGCAAGAGGTTTTTAAAATCAAGTAACTGCTTCAGACAAGTAAACCATGTAGTAGTCTGTCTGTCTTACTGCCTTGGAACAAGATGTTCATGTCATGAACACAGTCAGTTAGCCTGACAGAAGTCAGAAGTCATTCTGGCATCCACAAAGAAAACACAAGAAGTATTTTCTGCATAAATTCAGACCTGTGAACCAGAGGAGGGAAGTCTCCAAGTTACTTTTCTCTCTGGATTAAGCTGATTAGCCCTAATATTACTGTCTCTTATGAGGACCTTTCAAACATTCTTTAGGTTATTCCAATCAATCAAGATTCCTTGATTTTTTTTTCTTTTCTTCTTCCACAACTAATCCACTAAATAAGTAAGTCTCATCATGTCTGTTCCCTAGTTCCAATTTTCAAGAAAGTACATAAGAAACCCTTCTGCCACAGTTGAGAACTGTAATTCCTCTGCTTTTTGCATAACCTTCTTGCCTAATCTGTCCAGAAATATAATAAGCCCATCATCCTGCCCTGCATGATCTATGCAGGAATCTGACAGATGACTGTTTGATGAAGGACAGGTGAGCAGGAGGGGGAAGAAACCCAGATCAGCACTCTTTTCCTTGAAACAGTAAGGAACTGTAACTTTGACAAAAGGAGAACATGTAGGTATTTTTTTAATAAATTATAATGATTACTTTAACTTCTTTATGTATTTAAGAATGAAATTAATATAATTTCTCCAAAGAAGCAAGTATATGCAACCACTTTAATCACGATAATGCTTTAATAGGTCGAGGTTTATTCTGAAGTGTCTGCTAAGGACTGCATCTTAACTGGAAGAAACAGTGTGAATCTATTTGATTTTCAAATAAAGCATGTTTTTTTCATTAGCTGGGTAGATGCTCTAGAGAAGCATCTGCTGCCATGGCAACAGCTGTCTCTGTAGAGGCAGTTTCTGAGTGTCCATCACAGGAACAGGACTTGGACACCTGATGTCAGGCTGTCCTGGAAAACACACCAATGAGGGGGCTCTCCTGCATGGTGCTAGAGAATAACACTGGTGGAGAGAGACACACTATAATTGAAGCATTACCTGACAAGAGAAGCAGTGTTCTGGAAATAAAATAATTACTAGTTTATCTTCATTTCTTAGCCCTTGACACACTCCTCTATCTGTTGCATTCACAACTTCTTAACTCAAGGAAATTACAAAAAGGAAATAATGGAGGTACTCTATGCTTGTCTTACATGCCAGCTGCCAGAAGGAAAGTGTTTATGGTAATAGGGAGAGGCTGATGTCCATATATGCTATCATATTCTACTCCTACATATAATAGGAAATATTGTGACTTGAAAAATTAGTAAAAATAATAGTGAAAACAGTATCTTTTGCAGTTACCTGAAGCATAAAATGTCTGTCTTGTGCATCCTCCAGCCTCAAATCCTGATTGTCAAGGTGAGATTTCAGACGGATCAAAAACTCATTCTGCCTGTTGATGTCTGTTGCCAAGATCAGGGAGCCCAACTGCTGCTCGATGTCCTGTCTGCAATGGAGGAAAATAAACGCCTTTAATCTTGGAACCATTGAACATTAACAGCTCAAGACAACCTGCTGCAGATCACAGCTAGCATAAAGCTTCCTCTTTCTTTATGAATCCAGTCTGATCTGTCTGGTCAGTCTCTGCTGGGGTTTACCAAGGTTCGACCTGCCTAAATGGGTTCAAGAGGAATAGATAATGTAGAAGAAAAATGCTTGTTGGCACAGGTGTTCTGAAAGCTTCTGAAAAGAGCTAGGAAAGTACAAAAACCCACCCCAAAACAACAGCATGATGCATCAAGAAAAATGCTCAATCTTACTTCAGCTGCTCAGAGCTGAGTGGTGAATACTGCAACTTTTAAGTTGCAGTCAAAGTTGTATCGGTCTGAACTGAAGTCCAACTGAAGTTGGATGCAACTGTCTGATGCAAAGAATTTATGGAGAGATACAGAGCTTATTGCTTCTAGGTAACTTGTCTGTATTCTTGGTAAGGTGACCTGAGATTTAAAATTTAGTATCACAGTCTGTTCATTGGCTCAACCTCCATTCCTCAGTGGGACTAGCACTGCACAGAACCAGCAGATACAAAGCTAGCAGCAACCTGACCAAGGTCCTCACGTTGTTGCCTTTTTTTTTTTTTTTGCTTCGCCCGTAAAGCCTGGACCATGCTTTCGCAGGCAGGAGTGGAAGTCCTGAGCAGTCTTGATGTTATTTGACCAACTCCTTCAATTTCCGATTTCATGCTTTTTAATCACTGAATCTTTCCATATTTCATTATTCTTTCCAAATCATTTCACAATCTTTCAGTTGGCACTATCTAAAATGAAAAATGCCCACAATTGATCTGAAAAGCTCCCCTTCTGCTGGGCCTCCCCATGCTCCTGGTGCTGAGAGTAGCCATTGCTGTACTGCAGAAGTGTCTGGGTCTTAGAAAATACTTCTGCTGTATAAATTTGCCTCACGATTTCATACTGGCACCAAGTGGGGACAGGAAGTTCAGCCTATTCTGAAGCCTGGGCCTCTTTGCTAGTGCCCTTTTAAGAAGAGTGAAGGAAGCCATGGACTGGTTTCAGTGATGCATTTCTTCCCGTGGACACTTACGTCACCTCCTTGGGCAGATGGGCGAGGAGCCGTGACTCTCGCAGCATGCCTATCGTAGATCGCCAGTGATGGTTTTCCAGCACTGAAACGTTCTAGGGAGGAATAACAGGAATAAATTCAAGGATTAGGCAGGTATCCGTGGTACAGATATGGATTTGCCATATTACATGATACCCAGACCTGGCTGGACATGCTGTAACATCAGTCTAAAATGTGTGCTTTTTAGCCACGTTTGGATTGGAGTAATTGGTTTAGGTTTCTATAGTTAAGGACCTTGTGCTTCCGGATTTCTTAGCTAAGGTCAGCCCTAGAGCCCTGTTTTTCTACAGTTCTTGAGTCCTGCTGTGGACAAAAATCTCTAATCTCTCCTGAGTCAGAGGTAGCTTGCATTCTAACAGATTTATTAACAAATTAATTAAAGTAGGAGTGTAAAATCACATTTTTGTCTCCTATTAATCTCGGGTTGACTTCTCAACCTCTACAGTTTGAATGCAGAGTGGACAACAAAAAGAAAACTAAAGTGCCAAATTTTCCTTGGAGTCAGGGAACTGGAAGCTGCCTGCAGCTGTTCAGTGAAAGCAAGAGGAGTAGCAGTACTGCTGAGCATTTGCAGGCTTCAGCAACTTAGTCTGCAACAAATTTTGAGTCCTTTTTGTTTGCTTGCTTCCAACAAAGTAGAACCAAAGTTAGGTTGGAAAAAACTGCTAGAGAACAGAAATACAGCTTTCTAGGTTGTGAGTAAATTACAACAAATTGGATATCTTGTGTCTGATGACTTGAAATTACTATCCTAACACGCAACGCATTTGCCAGTCATCACTTGTTTAGTTCACATACTTTCTATCACCAAATGCCTCAGAAATGTCACTTGTTCAGAAACCTCTAGCATCTGTTCCCTGGTTTAGCCAGTTTGTGGCTTTTGCAGTAGATAAACACTGGATTAAAAAAAAAAATCAACACACAATCAAACCTTTTGAACAGGTAGCAGAGCAAGGACCCCACCCTGTCACTGCAAACAGGGAAATTAGAGTCAGAATCCCTCTTTCCAGCCACTGTTAATCTCCAGCTGCCTTATGCACAGTCTGAGTTGTTGCTGCCATAGTGCTGCCTTTCCTGCGGGACATGATGCACAGCTTCCACTTTTCCAAGAGGGACTGAACAGTATTTTCTCCTTAAGGCTTCCCCATCCTCTTTTGTAATCCTGTCATATCTAATGACTGTTGAAACATGAAACATTGCCAATAACCAAGATCCAATTTGCATTTTTACTTTTCTTGAAGCTTCATGCTCAAAATTAGTGCAAAGGTGAGAGTGCAATTTGGATTGACTTCCTATTACAGTACTTTCTGCAGTACTTTTTGTTGCTTTTGAATCCACACAAAAAATGTTGCTTTGGTATTTCTCTGGCTTTGTTTGTTTGTTTGTTTCCCTTACAGATATGAGGGATACTTGGGGGTGGGGAGGGAAGGAAACAAAGTACAACCAACTCCAAACCATGCAAACCATGCAAAAAATTAAGTCCTTTTCTTAGGAATAGCTGACAAACTCAGATCTCAACATTAGTTACGCAGTATCAAAATTACTGTTGACAGCAATTCTGTTCATTTGCCAGCTCAAATATCCCTTTTCTCCTTTTGCCTAAATACATCATGATGGACTTCTGCAACCCTCACTCTGAGCAAGAAAAATAAGGAAATGTAATAGGGTATAACAACAATTTTTTTTTCTTTTTTTTTTTCGCCTACCCAGTCACAGAGCTGAATCCTGGTCCCACGAGCCACCCCAAGACCACAGGCTTCCATCTTCCTAAGGTAAATTAGACAGACTCCACCTGACTGACACTTTTGCTTTGCTTTTTGGAAAGACTTACACTTGTTTAAGGCAGTGCCTGTGTGCACAGGTTCCTGGACCCTGGTCTGACTGCACCCTTGAAACATCCTGACAGGGGAGATCCCCCTCGGAGCACCCTGTGACCCCACATCCCTTCCAACACGGCAGCCTTACTAGCTGTGAGGAGCTGCTTCACCAGCACCTACCTCAACCAGGGAATTATCCTCCATGGATGCAGTTGATCTTTGGCCATACTGAAGGCCAGACAGAACAGGGCTGAGCATACAGGCATCTAAGAACTTTCCTGCATCCAGTTAATAGTTATTCAAAGGCAAAAGCAAACTCAGGTTACTCCTAGAGTATTTCCACTTCTGTAAGTTGCCTGCTGCTATAGAGGGAACCTTAAACTGACACTGCTGCACTGTCTAGTTTCCCATGCTGAAAGTGCAGAGAGGAGGGAAAAGGAAAGGTCAAGTTAACAAGCAGTAACTGAGCGTGAAGTCATATGACTCTTCTCTTAAATCTAAGGAGCCAGAATCCCTGAAGCAGCTGCCAACAATCAGTAGAGCCAGCTATTCCACCTAGGAACACACTACTGCCTTATTAAAACTAATTGCCATGAGCTATCTGATTACCCAGGCTGGTGGGGAGATGCCCCACGCACAGAAAAGTTTATGTGCTGGTTTGCAGACTAGGGTTCTCAGCTCTGCTTCACCTGGTGTTCTGTTTTTTTAAAAAACTTTGTAGCTCAAGTTTTAGAGGCTGCACTACGGGAAGCTTGTCATATTTATAGCCTAAACCCAGGGATTGGTAAAACATAGACTTAAGGACTGTGAGGAAATAAAAATTGTTTATTTTACTTAAACTATCACAATATGTCCAATCTGTGACTTTACCTGAGCTGTTTGAACCACTGCACTCAACATATGCATTTGGAAAAGAATAGTGACTTGAAGAGAGGAAGACTTGCTGCTAACCAGGTGTAGAGTAAACTGCAATTTTAATTCAAAGTTAAAGTGGATCAGAATTTCTCTCTATCTGGTCCTCTATTCTTAGTCACTGAGCAGTTGGTTTAACTACACAATGTTAAATATCCAAAAAGGACACTGTAATTAGAAACGGTGCTTTTAAGTAGAACTGTTATAAAGTCATGCCCAAAATGTATCTTCCTATGTCCAGCTTATATACATCTATATTAAAGTTGTAAAGTGTTCTTTCATAGTTTTCTGAAACCTGTTTTGTTCTACAGAGGTTGTATGTGATCTCTCCACACTTCTAAACTCTCATACTTCATTTAAAAGCCAGACAATGAAAGTTAGAAGCAAAGTCTGCACCACATACCAAGGATTGCTGTTGTGCTCCTCACAGGAGAACTACATGATCTCCAGACCCCTACAGTCACCTTCTACACTCTCAACTGTCTTTGTAAACCTGGAGACTTGAATGTGGTACTTCTATTTTTGTGGAAATCTATGGTGCACACAATCACATGCAACAGACTCCTCTGGAGAGTAATCTATAGACTACAAAAAAAAAAAATCTTGCATCATAAAACATGGATTTAGATTGAAAACAAATATTGAAAGCTCTGAAGTCCTAGGTGATGTCACCTATCTTCTCGAAACATGACTCTTCTCATATATGCACTTCAGAAACTGTCAAACACTTTGTGCCTTTGCCAAATACGGACCCACCTCGGTTTGCAAAACCTTTTCTTCCAAATGTAAAGTTCTAATTTAAATGTCCAACCATCAAAAGCAAAGAGATGCCATACATGGATAAGTCCACTGTCCCAGTGACAGATAACTGCCAGCTATGTTAAAATTTACTTCTTTTTGATCTTTTTACTGATTAATCCCAGCAGTTCTGGTACTTAAAAACCAAAAACCCATGA
Organism: Pachyramphus minor; assembly: GCA_013397135.1. NCBI lineage: Eukaryota > Metazoa > Chordata > Aves > Passeriformes > Tyrannidae > Pachyramphus > Pachyramphus minor. Next base: position 237,744 of record VYXB01008214.1, on the reverse strand, counting down.
ATTTTTTTGCTTCAGTTTCAGGCACATGTTAAAAGTACATGTTTTAAAGACTATTCGCTAAATCTAAATTTTTTACTAAAAGTGTTCTCAGCAAAACTTTTTTCCAGCAGTTATTTTTACTGGCATCCATAAACTGTATACTACTAATATCTTTGGAAACAATCTGGGATCAATTTCAGATAAAATAAGTAAAACTTGTCAGTGAATGCCCTTAAGTAGAGTACTTAAAATCTCATTTGCTGTTGAAAGATTGCATTTTATGCATTGTCACTGCCTTTTCTAACCAACATTTTGAAGTATATTCAAGCCCAGTCAACTGAGCAGAAACCATCTCTCCAAGATACTAATATTTTAGCTCTGCTAGCCTGATTTTTCAACCTAATTATATAGTACTGTTTCTCACTAATAATTTGAGAAGCAATTGTTTGTACCTTTAATAGGACAAGGGGTTTTTGTGGAATGGCTCTCCTCATTCCTCTTCAAAGGATCTTTAACATAACATTCCCAAGGTCCCCCAGCTTAGGCCCGTGACTGTTCTCTCTCCTCACTGAGCTGGCCTGACATTTAGAAAAGACTGGAATAAAATGGACCAGACACATATGGGTGTGACATAATATGCTGCATCAGTTTATGATGAGGCCAGTCACAGTTTTCAGTGTTTGACCATTACCATGCCCTGGCTGGAGCTCTCACAGTCCAGCCCGTTCCCATATCTGAGGGCACGACAGTTGCACCATTGCACAATGAAATGTGTACTGTGTAATGGGAAAACCCAAACATTGCTTGAGTAGAGGAAAACAAGAGAGACTCTTACTGAGTAATGAGGACATCACAGCCATCTCTCAATTTGCCAAGTGTGTGTAGAAAGGTACATAGCTATTAGTGAGTCTTCTTTAGGCAGATTAATTTTTAACTCAGGATATTCTATTTCTGACACCTCATTATGAAGCTGAAGGCTGAAGCTGACTCTTCCAAAGTGGGTCAAAACCTCAAATATATTCAAAAGGGACCACAAAAATCAAGCAGCATGGGTTCATAGGTATTTATTGAATAAGAGAGTCTGTGTTTTTGTTTCAGAAGTTTTCTACTACTGCTTGCCAAAGCTGGAAGTAAGTATACCAGGTGACAGACAGCTCTGTACATACACCCCCAGCCTTACTTTTCTCTCAGATCTTTTACTGGCTGCTCTTAGAAACAGGATACTCAGCTAGATAGCCTGTGATGTGACCTAGTGGCTGTTTTTAAGACCTTTCTTTATATCTCAGGGAACATTACTGTAAATGTCTACAACTTTTTCTTTGGTTTCCTCTATCTTCTATTTTTTTTAATGTCGTGTTCATTAAGTATTTAATTTTACTACAGCCAAATGAAGCAAAAGTTTCTTTTAATGCGGCACCAATTCAGAGCATGGCTGCTGCTTACTTGCTTACTGAAGGAAGATGAAGTACAAATTATCTTGTTGTGATTTTAAATCTCATACCCATAGTTCCCCACCCCAGATGATCTACAGCAGAAATAACCCAGGCAACTGATGAATGTCCTCAAAAAAATCTGACATTTCTACTTTCTTACTTGTGTGTATTAGCTCTGCTGTAAGAAGTGACACCTGGTGAGGAGTTTAACTGAAATTGTCCAGACTCTGAAGTGCAGGATGACTTCATCAGCATCCTCCCGCTGCCAGATTTTGGCATCAGAGTTCACTGCAAATTGCTTAAACTCTCCTTGACACCATTTCACATGCTAACAACTTGATGAGCAGTTTTACCTGGTACAGGCTGGCAAGGTGGTGTTTTGTTTTAATCAAAAAGGGTTGGTTGACCCCTGGGTGATCCACGTCGTGGGCCGCAGCAGCCAGCAGTCCCAGCATGATGTCCGACGGGGTGAGGAAGTTGGCAAGCTGAATCATCACACACATTAATCACAACATGAACAGTAAACACTATTTCTTTTTTTTGGCAAATAAACAAACCAGCTGGCATCGCTTAGTTTTGTAGGCATTTGTATACAAATGTCCAATGCAAAATAAATTTTGTGAACATTTTTAAGGTGACAGTTGAACAAACATCTTTAAAGATATTAGACTATATAATCATGTTTTATTACAGTTTGTATTTCTTATCTCTTTTATCATTCATGGCAATATATGAATTGTTGTAACAGAAGTGCTTGAGCACAGTCTATAACATTCAGTTAAAATAATTAAACAAGTATACTGGCAGGTTGGCTACACTAGCATACATGGTAAGAGCTCTGCCTCACACAATATTTAGTAATGCCAACAATAGATTAGGCTTAATTTTTCTAGCACAGCACTGTTATAAAATGCAGAGTTTATCAGCTTTTGAAATTTCAAACTTGGCTGTTAGCTATCTCAGTTCAAGTATATGTATTTTGTTAGAGAATATAATTTACCTTTCTAACTTCAAACATCCAAGTTTGAAAACCTGTCCATATTTTTTTCTGCTATAGACCTCACTTAGAAGCAAATTTTGTTATAATTGAAAGGAACTGAAAGCATGTCTTAGCATTTTCTGAGTGAAGCAGTTATTACCAGCCAGATGAGTCTGTACAGAGTACAGGTCTGTGAGATGAAAGAAGCATCCCAAGATGAGAACTGAAAAGCAGTAATGGTACAGGATGTTGGCTGTGCTCTGCAATTCTTGACAGATCTCGCAGATCTTACAGGAGACGAAAATACAGGAAAGTTGGGGCCTGGTCCTGTCCTCACTTACCATTACTATATTTTCATGTAACAAACTGCTAGTTCTAGCAGAACATCCTTTCATTTAAGTCAAGCCAGGAAAGACTAGTCATATTCTTATACTGTGGCTCAGCGCTCCACTATCACACTGCCTTCCAGTAACATAAGGCAATGTCACACCCTGACACTGTGTGAGGACTTGCTGCAGCAGTCAAATGCTCCTGTTTACTTGTGCAGAGGTCACCCTGGCAACAGACCCATCTGAAGGGATGTGGCACTGCCCAATCTGGTATTTTGAAATACTGATGAGAGTACCTTATGCCCTGAGGTGACTGAGGCACAGGCATGCGTTGTCTTCTGATGAGTTTGATGGGAGAACTGCAGCCACTGCTGGGTGGCTGGTACACACCATCGTGGTGGATGGAGCTCATATGACAGCATTTAGACACGTTGCCTGCATGATGAGAAGTGACTCTAATAGCTTGATTAAAACGTCTGTAATCTGTAGCTGACACTGCTCCTGACTTGTTGGTGATTTCCAGCAGGCAATCACTTTTCGCTATCTAAAAACATCTTTTGGGGTTTTATTTCAATCCTGGGAAAAAAAATCTGAGAATCATCTGAAAGCAACAGCAGTGTGAAAGGTTGTCATTACCTTGGGCTCCCTCAGATAGCAGTGCATAGCTTGTGTGACATCAGCAGCATGGACAGCATTGTGGTATGGGTTTTGGCTATGGTAATCTTCTTGAACCATAACTGGGAATCAAAACAGAAAACAAAGATCCTTTTGTCTCTGAATGCCATGGCCACAAGTGGGAACTGGACTTAAAATACAATCTGAGGTTTTGCAGTCAGCTGTCTAAGGACTTTCTTCAAATAGCTGTAGTTTATTTAGATTGTTGCTCTTATTGGGACACCTTTAGAGAAAAAAATGCATGAAAGGATTTGTGAGACCCGAGGGGATATAGTGGGTATAGTGCATAAATCAACTCTTTCTTGCCTTAGTGAAGGCTCTCATTCAGGAGTAAAATAAACAAGGAAGAGAGGCAAATTTATCCACGGGGGCGTGTAATTATTTAGGCTGCTGTCATAGGGTAGCAGTGTGCCATTAAGGCAGTACCACCCATTTTACAGCAGCAGGTAGTAAGGCCCTGATATCCTGGCATCATTTGTTAACTGAGTGATGAACTACAGCCCAAGGCATTTCTACATCCCCCAGGCAAAGAATCAAAGGATAAAGTCTTGGGGTATTCACAGCAAAATCTCCTGTGATAATTTTAATCACATCTATGCGTTCATTTTAAAATACCAGTCCTTCTTGCTTTAGTTTACAGTGCTGGAGCTGGTCCAGCTGGATCAGGAGCACCAACCTATTAATTCTCAGCTTTCACTTGCACAGAAAATCATTGAGGTGTATGGTTCACACCCATCTGTTCCTTGCAGCACTGCCTGCACCATTAGATGGTCTTGGGACAGCACCACATGAACACTGGAGGTTGCATGTGATCTTGCCCAAAGCACTCTCCTAGACAGTATCAAATTAATCAAACAGAAAGGTAATGGGCAAATTTCCCATGGCACTTGTTGCCAGCACAGGGAACATCAAAGAAAGTCCCAGCCATCTGTTTGTTTCCAACTTCACAAGCACCTGGAGGTACAGTGGGTAATCCTTTGAATTCTGAGTACCACTAGTTCTAATTACCTGAGTGTCCACTTCATGGCTGCCCACAGGAGTTAGAAACAGCAAGGAGATTTTGTCTGTCTCTATACCAGAGGAATGCTTTTCAGAAGTGACAATTAGGCACTCTTAAAGAAGAGACCCTGTCTTGGAAACTCCTCCTGACAGCCTAACAAACTGGCATTCAGCTGCATTCAAAATATGATGCAAAAAGTAACTGATTTTGGCCAATTTCTTCTTTTGGTTCACTGACAGCATGGGGCTAATATCTCTGTTGGCAGTAACAGCAGCAGGGGCTTTCATCAACACTATTCAGTGCAGACAGCTCGATATAAATTGTTAGATTTTGCACATAAGCTTTTAACTGCTCTGTGTCTCAGTGGTCCCTTAGTCACTAAAGTAATTATACTGCACCACAATTGTACTGAGCATGGGTAGGTTCAGCAGTGTCTGTGTGTCTGTCCATGTGGGCCTACAGCTTGGCCATATGTCTGCACTGCATACTTCACGTGAAATCACCAGAACAACTGTGGTACTGGGATACTTCAGCCCAATGCAGAGCCTTTTGAAGTCCCTCCATTGACTAGATACTGAACCAAGTATCTGTGTGCCTGTAAACTGTATGCCAACATAGAAATGCTTTACTGAAATATTTGCAACAACAGCACTACTTTTATGTAGATACACAGACCAAGCCAGTGCCTTCTGTTATGCTCTACTTAAGCTGTAAACTTCATTCAAAGATGGCTTTGAAGTGAGCACTTACCTAAAAACCTGTGTAATGTAACCATGTCTAACTGGAAATGGTGAATAAGTCCATGCACATTGAAGAGGTGACAGAGTAGTGTTACGAGACTGTTTCCTAAAAGCAGAAAGGAACAATTCTTAGTTTCCCTTAACAGGAGTTACAAATCAAGGAAGACGAAAAATCTTGGTAATTTCCTACTAATCAGCTCCTATCACCTTAGCTCATATCATATGAGCTTAGATGACACTCATAAAGTCACAAGTCACTTATATAAGGTACTCCTATACATAATCAAGAGTTGATGGCACAGCTGTACCAATGGAGTACTGTTATTGTGTCTAGATGCCATGAAGTCACTTTTGCTGTTTCAACATGACACAGGCAAACTATGGTTTTAACTGGAAGAAGGTAAACTGACATGGTTTTAACTGGAAATCTTATGACAGGCTTGTTTGAAAACGACATCATCTTCTTAATTCAGGTCTACCTCCAGAAACAGCAGAAAGAAGAACAGCTTTTCTGCCACTTAGGTTTGCCATACTGTACTAATTAATTAATTAATTGCTAAAAAGCAGCAGTTTGTAATTAAATTTTTTATTTTATGCATGGCTGTACAAACATGTAATTAGCCCATGTACCTAGCTCAGCTACAGTTGCATCTCATAATGATGATGCAGACAGGAAAAATGAGTTGCAGCACTACAGTCTCAAGTCCCACTTTAATGTTACACTGGCCTTACTGTAAATCCAATACTGGGAACACTGGCAAAATTGAGCCTAAACAGTATTACATGATCAACTATACATACATACAATATTTTAAAAAGTTTGCACTGCTTAATTCAGCATCAATGTTTCCAGAAAAGTTAGAAAAAGCACCCCAGACAAACGAAACCCATACTTCATATAAAAAAATGTTTGAAGAGAGTCTTTCCTTATTTCACGTAACTCTAGAACGAAAATAAATATATGGATAAAAAGGACATGAAAAGTTATTTGGTCCTAACTACTGATCAGGGGCAAAGAAAGATAAGGATATATGTTACAGGCATATGTTAGAGACATTTAGGGAAAACATTTCACAGACTTCTACTGTCTTAATAAATGTCGTAATTTTTGCTGTTGAACAGAAGCAAGGGTATCTTCACTTAAAGGTCTGTTGTATTGAGAGAAATGGACTGATTTCACCAATCTGGAATTATTGACCAATGTATCTAACAGGTATATTTAAAATAGCTTGGCAATTTCCCAGGTAAAGGAAACAGAAACACCTTCTTGAAGAGGTGAGCACAATAAATGTGAGAGGTTAGATTAATATAAAAGCACACTTTAAACATTAGCCTATAGTTCAGTAAAAGCCTGATAAAGTTCCAGGATATGATTTTAAGAAAAGTTAAAAATGGTAAATATATCTTCAGTTATCTAAACTGGAAACATTTAGCAAATAATTAATTAGCGATTTTTGAATAGTCATATATGAGAGATATTAAAGACTTAAAAAAATTACCTACCATTTGTCAAGCGGTCAAACAAGAAAATGTCAAAATCCCACATTCCCACTTTGGATAGCATATGCTGGAAAAAACCAAATATGAAAAGGCAAATGACTGGTGTGTCAAACTGTAAAGCAGATTTTAATTATTATTCCATGTTAATAATTCAAAAGGTTCTTCACCCAGAGGGTGGTTGGGCACTGGAACAGGCTCCCCAGGGAAGTGGTCACAGCACCAAGCCTGACAGAGTTCAAGAAGCTTTTGGATGATACTCTCAGGCACATGGTGTGACATTTGGAGATGGTCCTGTGCAGGGCCAGGAGCTGTACTCAGCAATCCCTTCTGTGGGTCCCTTCCAACTCATCACATTCTGCGATTCTGTGAAGTTTTATTCAGGAAAGCTATAGAGGTGTACTTGAAATATCAAATATCATGCACCAAATGTAGCTGTACTGCATAAAATATCACTTGCACTTTTAACTGAGGAGGTTTTGAATTAGACACCAAAAACGTCTTCTAATGGAGCTCACAACAAGAAATAATATAAACCAAAAATTATGAAATTATTCCCTTTTAATACACAAAATCTTTATTTTTTTTCATGTCCCCAAAATCAGTGCAAATTTTCTTAAGTTTTTAATACAGTGTATTAAAATCTTAGCTCTCATGGTGAATATGAGTTAAAATTTGCTAAACAAACCAATAAGCAGGAATAGTTTTTATAAACTCATATACAGTGCTACTTTGAAGCCCCACTCATACCTGCAGAAGAATCCATCATAACTACCATATACAGTGTTTTTACATCAGCTACGTTAGTTCAGTCAAGAGACTGAGTCTGGACTAGCTCTATGACCTACAATGGCATGTCTGTGAATGAAATATGCATTCACTCCCATCTCTTAGTCTATATCCAAACTTGTTCTGGATTCTTCATTACTTTCCAACACCTGGCACATAATCTTCTCTTGCAGAGAACAGAAATTGCCTAGGAACATAATCCCAATGCCATCGGTTGTGCAAGTTTTGTTAGAAAATACCATTCAAAGCGAGTATAAGAGCTGCAATATAAGATAATTATATTTTGATAATTCTGAAGTTCTTTACAGTGAATGTTTCCTTTTTCCTAGCTTTTGCCATCATGGAGGGCTATTGTGGGTTGCCTAATGGATTCCATACCAGCTGAGAGACACCTGGTTTTTTTCAAGTGGATGAACTAAATCTCGTGTCAAGGCTGCACTTACTTAAATCAGTAACTTAGCCAGAGATCCTTCCATCCTTTAATAAACACAGATTATAATTTCGGTTGTTGGAATCTGAAAATGCTGAATAGATTTAGACATTTTCTCATTGCTTTGAGACCTGAGCCTTTAAAGCTGTAACCATAAAAGAGGAATGGACAGTTTGTTTGCTGTAAGGTGGGCATGTAATGTGGGTCATTTAAAAGAGATCACCCATAAATTTTTTTATCCAAAGACTGAAACAAAATTGACACTCTCTGTAATATTATTAAAGGAAATGGAGATTTGGAGACCTGTCTTACCCTTGCTTGCCCAAGGTAGTCCTCATCCAGCAGGTACAGAGAAGCTTGTGGTACAATTCCACGCAGTAACCTGGATGCATGGAAATACCTCTGGAAACTTAACAGTCTTTTCACTTTTTTCTTGGTGCCGATTTCCCCTGAGAGTGTAGTATCTGTGGAAAGCAATCAGTATAGAAACCATGAAACCCAAGATGATGGATGACATTATCAATTATTTGATAAAAGAAATATCAAAACCTTTAAAATAGTGATAAAATAATCATAAGGTTTATGCTTCTTGCTGATCCACATGAAGGAGCAGTATTCAAATCACTGTACTTCAGCATAATATATTTGTTTATTTCAGAAAGGAGGCGTGTTCTAGTAAAAAGAGGGCTAATGTGGCTCTTGGAAGATCTGAGTTCATTACACCACCTGCCACAGATTTCAGTGTGATCCAAGCTAAGTCACTGGGCTGTTTGAGGCGGGGAGCACGATATATCACCTTAATGGCAGATGACTAGAAGAAGCCTAAATGACTAGGCAGAGTTAGGTACGGGAAAGCTGCTCCTACTCTTCTTTGCCTGTTCCCTAGCTACACAATTGAAAATAACATTACCTCACAGCAGTGTCATTGGAATATATTACAAATTGCATAGCACTAGTGGACAAGGTGATCTTGGGCATAAAACCAAAAAAGTGACACCAAAAGAGACCTCAAAATACAGTTGGAAAACATAAATGTGTGCCCACTTTTGGAAAATGACATAAGAGAGAGAAAGAAATATGAACAGATTAACAGCCCTGTATTGTCTGCTGTCCTTCCTACATATTAAGGCAAACCATAAATGAAGAAAATATTTTAGTTCTGCAATTAGGAAAGCAGGTATATTCAGATATTACATGCAATTCTGGTTACACAACAGAATATGTTGTTTTCACTCAGTACCAGGATAATTCCCTAATGCTGTATTAAGAGATTTTCATATAGGGCTAAATGTGACACAAAAAACTAAGGCAGTTTATATACAGTGATTAAATCACTAATTAGAGTAATTAAATTACCTTATTTTTAGCAAGAAAAATATGCAGATTTTCTAAAACTCATAATGATTTAGGTAATTTCATCTGAACTTTTAACAGAAGCTCACACACAGCAGTGGTGTTTTGCTTTTAACAATCTGGTGTAAGGTTTGGAAAAAGGGAGGACAGAAACTTCGACAATTGGTAGTGAGATTCAATACAGTTTTATTTGTAAGACAAATCTTGTAAGAAACCGAAGATTAAACACTCCTTTGAGAGAACAGTAACGATTTCTTGAGATAAGAAGCATCACAGCAACTCACTGGATTTCAGGTTTAAATAAGAGCTCATGAAAAATATCCATCAACTGAAAATGACTCTATTCTCTATTTTTCCATCTCCTTTTATGAAAAAACCCTGAATATTTGTTCTACTGTGAAATTAAAATATCACTTTGTCTGCTGTTTTTATGAGTAGTATTATTCTGAGAGGATTTTCAGAGAAGCAGTTAAGGGTTTATTGGATCATCGATGGTTCAGTATTTGATTTCTCCAACAGCAGATGTGCAAGCACATTCTGTAGCGAGTTTCTTCCTTATTAAGTATTCCAACAGCTATTGCATGACACAAAGTCAGTAACATTAAAAAAACTCCCCCATCTTTACATACTGAGTATCAACATAATTTCCAACATCAGTAAGTCTCATGGTTCTCATGGGCAGTCTGAAGACCCCACTGAGTTTTGACAATATAAAAGCACGACATACTTTTACTGCAACTTGACAAGCCATGTGTTTTCCAGAATGCAAACAGTAACAACACCACTACTGTATCAGCCTGAAGGTTAGGCTTTCATTTATGATGTGTCAGCACCTGCCTTAATTCTCTCACACATTTTAAAAGATGGAACAATTTCATGGCCCATTGAAGGAGTGACTAATGTACGTGTTAACAGTTACCCAGTGGCAGTGACATGTAGAAGAATCAATAGACTTGGTTTTGTATTTCTTTTCACTTATATAGAGCTACTATGAAATGGCTAGCATTCAGTTGAATTCCTGGATAACAAAGCCCTCTTAAAATAAATTCCTTTTTTAAACTTGTTTTAGCTGTTTCTCAACTTTCCAACTTTCCTATTTCCACCTTTGCCCCCAAATGCTCACTACTTTCAGGTAATAAGTTTAAATTTTTAAGTACAAAAAACCTTTACTTTTGTATATTGAAAATTAGTAGTTGCTCCCACTAACTTTTATCTATGTTAATATCTGTTTTTATTCAGTTAAAGATTACTAAAATCATCACCTCCACTCTCCTAAACTGTCTTTAAAACTCACAGATAGAGTTGCTATGGATGATCTGAAGGTGGAGGTTTGGCACAAGTCCCAACAAGCAGCTGTATGTTGGGTTATGAAGAAAGGGTTGTCTTATCCTTTGGATAACCAGATCATTTCAGCAGCACAAACACATCAGGTGAAAACAAAGAACTTCCTCTTATGAAACATATTTTCCGAATTCAACCATCAACCTTGCTACGCATTGCTCTGTACGGTTGTCATGAGTCTCAATTCAAATTTAGTCATCAGCAGACAGGTGCCTCTGAAACATGACTTCATGCTTCAGGTGAGCACTGTATTACAATATACTATGCAAAAAGGATTCCCCACAATAATGTGTTGTCCTGTATTTTCATTCATAAAGGAAGAAGTTCATAATACTGATAAAGAATAGTAACAAACATATTTTAAAAACTGGGCTCTTGACAGAACAGCCTGAATCCCTCACTCCAGACTATCCACATGCAAACTCTGGATATTGACTTAAAAGAATATCATGTTTAAATCACATTCTTTGGGTCATTTCAGTAATAATCGATTTGTCTATGAATCACAGGACTAATCAGATGATTGCTATGACCCATAATAGATTACTATGACATCCACAATAATGTACAGATAACACCTTATTATGATGGTGTTTTGCATAAAACTACACTAAGACTCTGCCCCTTTCTGAGCACAGCACACTTCAAACTAGTATAATCTCATCAGCATTTTCTTTCTCCTCCCATGATCAGTGTCAAACAAAAAAGAAAAGCACAGCCATATGAAAAGGAGAGAAAAAGGCTAATTAACAGAGAACAGCAGAAGGCAAAACTGCCAAGAGTGAATATTTGAATTCTGCCCTCAGCTCAGCAGTTGCACCTGAATCCCCCAGAAGCAAAGAGCCATTCCTAGCATATGGGATCCACCAGCTGACACAAAATCAAGATACAGTTTTAAGACGAAATTAAGGGTTTATGTGAATGACCTTATAGTAATACACTGAACATATTACTTCTTTATTGACAACTATAAATTTCAGTTTAAATCATAAATATAAAATTTTGATCTTGACAAGTTATGATACAAGTCATACAGTGCCTCTAGGCTAAATTGTATTACAAAGTAAATGAATGAAAAATACTACTGCAGATATCCCTGAACTTCAACTATGAAACTATGGGTACTAAAACATAGGCTATAGCATCTGTTTAAAGAACAGAAGTTGCAAAGCTCACACGGGAAAGATTTAATAATTAAGTGCAATTTTGAAACGAACGTGAAAGACAAACAAGAATGTCTTCTGTTTATATCCATAAAACTTCCCTTGAGAACTGTGTTTATCTCTAATAATTGTGGCAGCTTCTGAATGTTTTGTTTACCTAAAAAACCTCCATTATCTGTATCTCTTAAAAGATGGCCATTCTCATATGCCATGGAGTTACTGCCTAGCACAGGGATTGGAAAAACCCTTCTTTGTGTACTGAACGAAATTATTGTGTGAATTGCACAGACATCTTGTATGAATTACATACATGTTTACAGAACTGTTTGTGCAAGCATTCTTCACAAAGTTCAACTTCTACCTTCAAAAGCACAGGCAGTCTGAACTCACAGCTTATCTCCTGATGTGCTTTAGCAGGCAACAGAAGTGGTTGCATTTTTCTTCAGGTAATTTGATAGCCACATCACAAATACACACACCAGCGGACCACAGATGATGTCTGCATAGTGCACATGGCCCTCAAGAGGTTAATAAGCTCCAGGAATCAATGGTTGCCTTCTCTCTCCTAACACAGCTCCTCCAGTTACACAGATCTTCTCGCCTTAAAATGATCTACAGCTCACTACACACCAACCTCTGTTATTTCAGGGAAATAAATTTCCTGCACTGGGAACTGCTACAAGTTTTCTTTCACATTTCTTTCACGCTGATGCGCTGGTGCGTGCCCATGGGCAGCATGAATATAAAAATGATGTTCTGTTAACAATGGTTAACATCCAGAAACGATCACACAAATCAAATCTGGACAAGGATATACTTAACTCAGCACCAGATATACACTACACTGTTACTGTTCTTTCAAAACAAACAAACTTGATTATGCATTTAAATAAAGCCTCTGAGTTTTATTTCACGGTATTGCCTTTTCTTATTTTATTGTACCTCAGCATATAATATGAGTGGACAACAAAAGGTTTATTAATTTTCAAAAGTGAACTGATTCAGAAAGTGGTTTTTTTTCTCTTCTTTCCAAGAGGACGCAGAATAAGTCAGGTCCTCAAGAAGCTGCCTTTGACTCATACAATTTATAATATTTTTTCCCAGGATGCAAAGGCATTCCATGCACAGTCACTGTATGCCTGAAAAGTCAGGCAGGATTGGTAGGAGAGTGCTGCAAATACCTTGAAGATAAGGTGAGAGGATGAGTCTTGCAATTTAAGGTCCAGACAGTTTGCAAACAGTGAGGACTCTGGGAAAGTTCGTCTCAGGTCCTACACATTATGGAGGTAATTTTCTGCATTGGTTCCTGGCTTGACAGCTGGTTAGACAGTTTTTCTTTGAGAGCCCAAGAGATGTGTAATTGACTTAGGAGGAATAATTGGTGTTTGTCTGGTTTTTTTGTATGTAAAACCATGCCATTCATTTAGATCACCTGTACTGAAGTCTTGTTTGGCATATTCATTGCATGCTTGGTTGATGAATTTTTCTTATAAAGAAGAGTGCTTAGCACTGATGATAGAAGAGAGTTGCTGTGCCTTCCTAATATCTTCTTAACATTATAGATTTATCATATTGTCCAAAAGACAACAGCAGCATTACTAGGGATAGCTGTACACAGGTACCTTACAGATGTAATCTAAAAATTAATGACAAACTTAATATTTTAGATTTGAATTTTGGAGAAAGCACTGGCAAACTAGAATAACAGAAAACCTCTTCTCTCTGCACTGTTTAGGCCTTCCTGACACGTTTTGCCTCATAGTCCAACAAGATTCAGAAAGAAAACACTGCAGTTTTGAAGAAAGGCCTGAGAAAATGCACAAAGCATCAGAAATCTATGAGGAAGGGCTGTTACTTAAAAGCTTTCAGTCTAGTGCAGAAGGACCAAGAAGCTCAGATGAATATCCCAGTTGTACTTCTCAGTTATCTGTGGCTGGTGTAAGAAACCGACAAACAGGCTTGATTCAAAAATATTAAGATTTTGTCAATTTTATCATCTGAATATACACTGGTTATGCAACTAAGAAGACAGACATGAACACCTTGCACTGTATCATATCTACAGATAAACAAGTGTTGTGCTGAAATCTTGTAACTGTAGAAATCCTCATGACACTTCCACAAACTATATGGGAATCCAAAGAAGTTGTGTTATAAACACTTTGTTTTTACTTGCTTCTCTAATGTTTAAAATATTCTTTGTTCCTTGACTTCTGAAAAAATTCAATTTTAGAGGTCAAGTGCTCTCTGTTAGCTGCCATTGTTCATATGGGTTGCAACTTTATTTTTTCACTTTAAAGGGGTAAACATTTTTTTCAGCTAGGCAGAAGCTGTGAGAGAGGGATTCTGAACACATCAGAGAAAAGCAGAAAATTACAAATATAATGAAAGGACTTTAAACTTTTCTGCTTTGAGTAAAAATTTCATTAATCAACCACAGGCACAAGTGCACAAAACCAATGCCCTGTTTACAGAGGAGGTACTCGTGTGCTTCTTTGGCTAGGGTGAGATGTTCTGAGACATCAACTTTCTAGGTCACCTTGCCTTGGAGTTTCCCCTTCTTTAAACCTCACTTGAAGTAATGGTGGCTTGTAACAGCTCACTTTCCAAATCCTGAACAGCTCAGTTTCCAAATCCAACTTCAATTGTTGGCATCTTGAAGAACACTAGTCATACAGTCTCTCCCCATCCCAAAATATATTCTTTTTGATACTGTTTGAAAGAGAATACAGAATTTAAGAATTATGCTGATGATCCAATTTATATACCAAATAATCCTATTACACCAAGTTCTGGAGAAATTAGGGTTTCAAAGACTTAGGTAACAGAGTATTGCCATAAAAACAGGAAGAGGAATAGATTAAATCCAAATTTAAGACTAATTTAAATGTGTTTCTCTTCACAATTTGCAGTCTTTGTTTGGGTCGTTACTCATCTTTATGTAAACAAACACGTTCGCATTAAGCCTCCCCCAAGTTCTTAAGAAATGTCATGTTGAGTTCTCTTTTTCACAAACTTGTTTACATTACAATATGAACCTTGGCTTTTCCACTTCAATCTTTGCACAGTAGCACAGTCAGGACCCTTTCTTCCTAAAACTGCAAATGTTCTACAGCTGATTATAGTTTCTCCAACGGGAAATGGTACATCCCCTCCTCCTTTTCACTCCCCTGAGGAAAAAACAACATAACCTGTAATAACAGCAAACCCAACTTTCATTTATCATCTTAATGATGCTTTCTCCTCGTTCTTTCTTTTCCTCTGGTCATTTGGAAGGTATCCTCAGGGTTATCTTCAGTACATCCTTTCCCTTTCCTAATCAGGGAAAAGAAGGTGGGGTAACAGAATGTGTCACTTTTAAAGGCACATTCTCAGTTAACTGAATCCCAAATCTAAAAAATGTAAGTTACAAATGTGTAATCAGGTCAGTGTTCACTAAGACTTTGTGTATGAAGCACATCTAGGGTTTTTTGTTTGTTTTGGTCTCATTAGTTCTCCTGAAACATTCATAACCCAAACTGATGCATTTTACTAGCATAATTTACATGCATCAATCAGTTTTACATTCTGGGTTTCCTTTTCTGCAAATGGAGCATTAAAGGTAAACAAGGAGAATGAATGGCAGGAAGCAGAATATATTTTCAATCAAACCTTGTTATTAAATTTTGCAGATAGCAACACTTGAAAAAAACACTTAAAAATGCAAACACCACCACAAACAAAGAAAACCCTTGCTGTTATTTGATGAAAAGGGTGAACTAGACTGAATTCCAATGACAGGAAGAATTTTTTAATATGGTGTCAGTAGGAAAGAACAATCTTGGTGCTGAAACATTAAGAGAATTCTGATTTCTCTTCCTTGAACAGGTAACTGATAGCAAGGCCACAGGCTGACTAGCTGTGGAAATGTTCTTCCCATTCAAACTAGACACAAGCTAACCAGATTAAGAAGCCCACATGTCATAGGGATGTTGATGAGTATCTTTGGGATGTGCTTATCCATAAGGAACTAAGGGAAGTATTATGTAGAAATAATGCAGACCTCATATGATCTCTCCCTTTCTAATTTAATAACCATCTGGAACTTTGGATTCATCTCCACCGGTTAGGTTGGGATCCAAGTAATCCAATCAGCCCTTGAAACTTCCTCACAAGACTTTTTATGTCCTAATTTAACCTGGGTCAGAAATATCTAAAAAGACATTTCTCACTCCCACTTCTTTTTCTTGCCAACAGCAACGAAACAAGACAGTTAACCAAACTCTTTTTAACCTCACTCAATTGGGTTCAGGTTACTTGATGGTTCAGTTTTGGGTTGGCAGTTGTGGTTAAGTTTTATTTTCCCTGGAGATGGGCCCTACCTGAAAGCCCTGGAGTGTTCAAAATCCAAACCCGAAAATGAATGTAAATTTTGCAATGGACCCTTCTGGAGACAGGCAGAAACCACAGATTCAAATGTCCAGAGACTTTGGTTTTCTGAGATGGAGACTTCTTTGTGACTTCATATCTTCCCTTACTGATCCTGACAACACTTTACATTTATCTAATACCTAACTCATCACATGCATGAAAAGTATGTGATGAATCCATTTTATTTGCAAACAGACTGAAAACCAGAGTATTTTGCTTGACTCAAATCAGACAGCAAATGAAGGACAGAGACTGAATGGTACTAACATCACCATTTATCACCATCTTGTGCTAAAAGTATATTATCTATACTAAACTAATTTGCCCAGCTAAGCTTAAAGCAGGTGGGGCTCTTTTGGACTCAACTTCTGCCTGCATGACAACACTAAGATCCTAGGTAATACAGACACATGTCTTTGGAGCTTCCACAGAGTTCTTCTGACATTTTATATATATTCTCAGATCCCAGTCTGTCTTCCTGTTGTGCAAGGTGTAAGAAAACAGAAATCTTTTTGGATGTCATGATTTGGGTCCAGAAACTCCACTTTGCAGGTCACATACTACATCCTTTCCCTTTCCTTGTTAACTTTCCTAGCGCAAAATATACAGAAGTGAATTAAATATAGTCAATTAAAGGCTTATAATTTTGTCATTGCAAGCAAAAATTCAACCCAGAGAAAAACCTTAGCATAAACAACATGGGAACTGGTGAATTACTGTTTAAGTCTTAAGAATCTCCTTGCCTTCTGACTTAAAAGCTCAACAAGCAAATTTATAAATAATACCTTACTCATCTCAGCCCTACACTGTGTTATTTTGCTACTCTACTTAATTGACACTGGCATTAAAACAAAGTGTCTAACATAATTGCTAGGGTGAGGTCTTGGTTATTGCTGCACGCTTACCTGCAAGACTAGATTTATCACAAGGAATTCCCTCAAACTTTTGGTTAACACAATGGAAAAATGTACCATCACAGTCATTAACAAAACCCATCATGAGATAATAGTATCTATTTAAATCAATACATATTAGTCAGTGGTGGGATCTGATTCAGTGGCTCATTGAGCAACTTTGTGAATCAGAGAACTAAATTATTGCTTACCATAGCTATGCTCCTTTATGTCTCAAATCCAAATATAGTGTGCTAAAAGGAAAACTGGATTAATTTTCACCATAGACATGTTTCAAATTCTAAGTTATTACCCACAAATATCCAATTTAACTCCTTTTCTATACTGTGAGCACAATAAAGTTCATTTAATTAATAGAAACACAGAAGTGCCAATAAACCGCCATCATTAATTTCAAGCTGCATTATGTTCAGTTACAAGCTTGAGCTGCCGAGTTCAGAGTCAAACTTTCCTAAAATTTGCGAGGCTTGGTTTGGAATCAATTTTACATCATTTATACATTGCATTCAGCTGCTAGAGGGCACCTAACACCTGCCTAATTCCATCTTTACTGCTTCTGGAATGTAATTTTTCTAATGCTAAGTCTTTTCTTCTAACACACATTTGCTTGAAGAGGAAACCCTCACTCTACTCTCTTATAAACCTACAGGGCTGGGTAAAATTTCTTCTCTTTTAAAAAGGTTTAGAATTTCTAAACTCTGATACTTGTTCATTAAGCATCCTAGTGAACCTGAAGTCTCAGGTCTGACATGCTGAGCTTATTTTTTACTGGGGGATATCAGTGGCCATCAAGAGTAGGTGGTTTGCTTGCCATATCACAGCAGGACAGAAGAAGGGACGGTCTGCTTGTCTCCTGGTGGGGTCTTCACAGAGGGCTGACAACAAGTTCCAGGGACTCACTTTAGAGGCTGAGGGAAACATCTGTTCCTCACAATACAGAACCAAGGAGTTCTTGGTGACATGGGGATATTCTGCATTCAGTGTGGCATTCCAGAGTCATCTTAAGAGTCCCAAAATCCACTATGGTGGATTTCCTAAGCAACTATGCCTAGGAAAGCTTGCAACGAGGCAGAGAAAAGACAGGAAGACACTAAAGCCCTGCATCTCCTTCAGACAGGATCCTGCAAAATCCTCAGGGTCCTCACAGCCTGGCACAGACAAGGTGCAGTAACACTAACTTTCTATATATTGCAGAGAGTCACCGAAGGCATGTGTAGATGGCATCACAGACATTAGCTCAAACAGCAAGAAGCCAACATAAATCCAATTGGCTTTGATTAAGGCTACAGAAGATCCCATTTTCAGAGGGCAGGAAGTTTTTCTATCCAAAAAGACTTAATGGTGTCTTAAGTTTCACAGTGACTTTACTGCAGGAAGCTAGAAAAAACCAAAAGATATGGTCCAGTCAGTATTAACCCTTACTAGACAAAGTAGGGAAAAATCCTCTAGTTTGACTGAATCTGCAAGTTTGCTAAAAGAAGTTACATTTAGTAAGCAGTAACCTTTAGTCTGACATTAAGCATCAATGGCCTGTATTTTTTTTTTTTAAATGTCAATTTTCATAATGAATGTCAACTTTGTTCAAGAATGAGCTTCAGTGTTTTTCCTTGCTTTAAAACAAGGCTGGTACTGTTATTTGGAATAGTTTTTCAGATGATAGAGGGAATAATCACTGTTCAAGCTCAGCTCTCACTAGAGAGGCTGGAGTAATGTTTATGTTGCATTTGCTTATGACTTCTGAGGATATTTCACATAAAATATTCTCTGCCTCATCCTTCTGTTACACTAATAGTTTTGAGTATAAAGTTGCTGCCCCCAAACATGGTGACAAAATTTTACTGCAAGTATCAGTTGGGCACTCTACAAAAAAAAGTCTGCAGTAGTGACATTTTTATCTGTTTCTTTTTCATAGCATGTGCAGCCCCATTGTTTTTGCTGCTTGTATGGTATGCACAGCAGAAATGGGTTTAACAGACAGATGTAAACAAACAAATAAAATAAAGGCCTGTTGACACCCTGGCAAAACACGCCTGCATGTTCCGACACTGAGCATCTTCATTTACTTGTACATTTACTTTACATTTACCAAGTGAGCCAGGCCCAGTGCACTTGCCATCTACAAAATCAGCAGTCAAATGTCTAGAAATCTTAGTTCATTTTGTACTGAAAAATTAAGCCACCATTACTCCTTAACAGAAAACAGTAAATACATAATAACCTGAAAACAGTGAGAAATCCAAAATCAGGATCCCTGCTTTTCCTTACACAGATTTCAGCTTATGGAAAAGCAGTAAAAAGAGTTAGTCAGAGGTCTCCATGACAGACAGTACAGAAACATAAAACCCCAGGTGCCTCACCTCCGTCGGACCAGAGGTGCACACACAAAGAGGCATCGCTTTTAAGGTCAGCAGTTATGGTAGAGGGATTATGTGGAATGCCCTGCTCCTTGCAGGATCAAAGGCTGAGTATTCACCAGTACATCCCTCACCATGGATGTCTCCCAAGACAGCCCACGGACAACACCAGCCATTTTCCAGAAGCTGACAGGATCTGAAGGATGGCAGGATTTGTCTACAGGGCATAAAGGTGAAAGCCCTATGGCCAGAAAAAAAAGCTGGAAAGGTTTTGGTTTCTTTATCCATGGAGAGGAAATAACACATGAATGGAATTTTAAATAACGTGTATGTATTCAAAATAAAAAAGAAATAATTAATTTAGTCACACTTGTGTGACTATATATATGACTTGTGTGAATATATATCCACATCTACTTCAGAAATAAAAAAAAGTGCTTTATTTTCTCTCAGTCTATATAAGGGCATGACCAGTACTGTTTCCAGCTAGCCTAAACTGGGTTTTCCTTCAAGTTTTTCAATGGCGAGTCAAGACTAAATTATCCTCAAAGCTCTGCTAAACCAGTAAGTTATTCCCTTTGTCCTGGCAAAAACGATGGACCCATCTTAGCCCTGTCTTTCTACCTCAGCCATAGTAAGCCCTCTGATGGGCTTATAACCCAGAAAATACCTTTTATCAGTCTTACTGATTGCAGCACTTTGCTGGGTGGCAGTAACTTTGCCAGCATGAAAAAATGCATTCTGTCAGAGCCTAGAGTCTTCCCCTTCCCAGTAGCTCCTCTTTACTCCTGACTCACAGTCAGTTCTCTCCCTTTGTGGTGGGCTTCATCCCTGCTCCCTGCCACCCTCTTCCCTTCCCCTTCCCCAGGCACCCAGACAAGGAGTTACAAAAAGGAGAATTAAAACTCTGGTTTGATAATTGCTCTTTAACGAAAAGAACAATCTCTAGAAGCTTAGAAGTGTCATCACTAAAACTGTTGTGGGTTTCAATCTGTTTTGATGAAGAGAGTGAATAACATTTTTTTTCAAATGTTACACAGTGTACAAGGATATATCAAGATCTGGCTGGGTCTTAACACTGAAGATAACACAGCATCCAGGCTGAATGCTACAGGGACCTAGACTAAGAGGTCACTGTTTTTTTATTTTATTTTGGTTTTTTACACACTGCCTTATGAATCTGCATCAGTATAGAGAATCCATGAGATGAAAAAAACCCTACAGGGTCTTGATTTATTCTTTATTATTTCTCTTTTCAGATTTGCTCTTCTTTATTTACAACAGTGGCAAAATAACTTCAATCAAAATGAGGTTAAGATTATTTTTAACAGATGTTCACTGCTGGCCTGACCCAAACTCCATTGACGTCAATGAGAAGACTCCATGGGGCTTTGGACTGGGTTCTAATTGTTGGAAAAATTAATGTTATTGTAAACCACTGGTCAGTGCTGTCACATGGTTCCCTTCTGTGCCAATTCTATATGACCGGATAACAGACTCACATAAATCTGTTCCAACTGTTGTCTAAGAGGCTAAAGGACACAGCGGTTTATCTTTTTAATTCTGAACCAGCCCCTCTCCCCCCGCTCAGTACACCCCATGGCCCTACTGTATTTACACTTGACAGATTGAGCATTATGGACACTATTCATACAATCAAAACATTTCACAGCCAAATACTGGATGGGAATAATAGAATTACTAATGCTGACTGTGTGAAGACAGCTGAACTACAGATATGTATGAGATGAGATACTTTTTGGTTCATATAATTTAAACAGAGATTTTTAGTTTTTTCTAAATTTACATACAGACCTGAAGAAAGAGTTGCACTTACTGTTAAGAAGACGGAAGTCTATAAATGGGTAGGAGCCACGACGCTCGGAGAGAACCCCTGTCTGACCTCTCACCCGTGCATCTCCTGCAAAACACAAAATCCCCAGCGACATTAGAAGGGATAGCTGCCTTTCTCTGCTGTTTAGATCTAGATCTATTTTTTATACAAAGTGATGACGTTACACTCCTCCAGTGGGAAAACTAAGATCAAAAAAATCATCTTCCATGGCATCCCTGGGTAATTGGGTAAAGCACTACAGCTGATCCTCTTATCAGAACAAAGACACAAAAACCCCTTCATTGTTGGCTGGGATGAAACGATACAACATTATCCTGTTGAACAGCTTCTTACCCAGCAAGCAGACTCACTGCTTCAGGAGTAGTGCAGAGGTCTGGTTTTTCCCCAGGCAAGAACAGTTGAACGCTGACTGTCATGGACTAGGCTCACAATCCAAGTGACCTCCAAAGTTACGGGACTGGTCTGAAAATCATTAGGTGATGAAAAAGTCCCCCCAAAAAAGTATGAAGCTTGTTTTTAAAGTTACATGCCTTGGGGTTTTTTTTGTGTGTGTGTGGCGGGGGGGGGAGGTTGTGTTATTTTTTTGTTTGTTTTTGTGTTCGGGGTTTTTTTTTCCTTGATTGTTTTTTTTTTTACTTTCTGTTTCTTCAGCACTCTGGAAAATGTAACCCTTCTCCTCAAACACTGCAGCTGCTCTATGTAAGTGAAGCCTGATGTTTTCAGATAAGCATTGTTCCAGAGCTTTAGGACATTTACTTAAATATGATAAAGTGACAGCACAATAGTAAGAATTAGTATTGCTAGGCAATTTAGATTGATTAGTTCCTAACCTAAGCTGTGTAACATTGATATGCAAATAGGCAAAACTAATTTAAGGAGAAAAATGTTCTTCAGGATGAATAAGAGTTACAAAACCTCTCTTGAGGTAGATAAGAGTAGTGGGAAGCAGATGTAACTTTTATATTTCCAAAACTTTAAGTATCTTGTAGTGCAATGTAATTGTTTCTTTACAGACAATTAACACGACCAAAATATTAAAAATTCTTAAATAAGATGAAGCTTGGAGATTTTAGAGGTTCTAATTATTTGTGTCTAGTTCTTCACTATAGCAATTCACTATACCTCTTCTACAGAAACAGAGGCCGCAGTGTCAAAAGCATACCCCCTGCACGTCCTTACACAGCTCTCACTGTAGTTCTCTCAAAGTTTGAAGTGAAATTATGAATTAGTTAGTTTGAATTGTCCTTCCTCTGATATATAAATATAGCATCTAAACAACAATAATTTAAGAATTTGGCTGCTAGTGCTAGCCTCTACTGCTTGTGTTTAAAAACAAGAAAACACCTTGGAGAGTAAAACAAGGACCTAATTAGATGCTGGTTTGGTTTTTTTTTTATCTGATGTTCACTTTAAATATGCTTACAATTATGTTTAAGGGAAGAAAGCCAAGTAAAATTATTAAGGCAAAAATCTGAGGTGGAGAAAAACTTCCGTGCCTTCTAGGGGTCCTTAAAGGTATGAAAGACATATGAGCATGCATGCAAATTAAAAATATTTCAAACACAGTCACTTTTGATTATAAACACAAATCTATTTTTGGTCACCCTTACTTTCGCTTTGCTTTTTTATTTCCAGAGACAGAACATGTGTTCCTTGTTCTCAGCTCCCGCTTGCCAACCACTCACTCTAAGGAACCAGTCCAAAACAACTCAAGATGTTGTTGACCCCACTTACCCCTCCTGATAGCAGGAGCAGGAGGTGCAAACCTCTACCTACTCTTCAGCTGTTCCACTTCAAAGTTATGATAATACCGTGGGTCTACCTTCATCAGCAGTTTAAAGTTATGTGCAACTTGTGGCAATGACAGTATATGAACGTATTTCCCTGCAACCCCTCGTGTTAAAGGGCAGAAGGGTGGAGCAAATAGCTGGAGACTTGGTAAAACACCAAAGCAAGATTCATCATCACCCACGTGCCAGAACCCATAAAGCAGCACCCAGACTTAAAAGCATTGCTCTCCATCACAAGTAGCCCCATCAGATTGGCTGGTGTGTGCAGAAAGAGTAAGAATGGCAAACATATGGTACACATTATATAAACTCAAAAAAATTAGGCAGGTTTGAGCCTGTTACTAATACAGGCATCAGCAAATTAAGAACGGGTGTAAATTCAGAGCATGCCTTGACCAAGGCTTTTGTTTTTCAACAGGCAATTATGAATTAACAGGAAGCTGCAAATAGTCCCCTGCATTAACACACTGATAAACATGTCACTTGTGACTAAATCAACAGATACTTTCAAAAAAAGAGAACAATTCAAACTCCAAAAATCTGAAAAAACCATCCATGACATATAATTCTGTAAACCCAGAAAGACTGATTTCCTCTTTGGACATGAAATAATATATCTATCAGATCTAGTGAGGCACGATAGTACTGGAGAGTAACAAAATCATACACAGTTCTGTATCGAAATGATTGCCTAACTCTGGTCTCAACAGCATCACCCCAGATTTTGGGGAAGAGAACACTAAAGGTAGGTAGACAACTGGAACACAGAAGAAAACACAGTGTGGGCTTACCAAAAGTAGACACAGTTAATTACCTCAGACAAAACAGCTAACTCTTAGATAAGAGGAAAAAATTCAATACTGTAGTGCAATTCAACCATATGGACTTTGTTAAACATATAAGAGAAGGCAAAAGATGAGTACAAAAACTGAAGTTGGAAAAGATTAGAAGATAAGGTGCACTGAAAGGAAACCTTTTCTTGGGAACTCCATGATCTTTAGAAAACTCATATTGGGAATAGTCCTAAAGAATTTTTATTGATGATCTTGACATAGAATTAGAAAAGCACTAGCAACACTTGATGATAACACAAAGCTGGGAGATACCAGGTACATACAGACAAAACTATTATACATAAAGTTCACAACTACTGTCACCTTTTCTGCCCCAACTGCTCTGTGGCCCAGCTACCTGCCTCTTACTGGTAGTCCAGCTTCCTCTCATGGTGTTGGCAATGTCTCATACTGGACAAGCAATTCCAGCAAAGACAGAGAAAGTAAGGGAGGTAATGATGCCATTAGTAAGAAATGTGAATGAGTTTTACTTAACTAGCAAAGCCAAGGACCTGAAGTCATGGCAAATTACTGATGATTCCAATCGGCTATTTTACATTTTTTACAGATAATATAAGTTTGGTCTGTCTCTAGCACTATAGGAATCTATGTGCACAATACATCTGCATCCCTGCTCACTTAGGAAAAGCCACTAAAATCTTTATATTCTATGATTATTAACTTTATCCTCAGGGAAGGCAAGTTTCTGATGAGTCAAAGATGTTATCAAGTAGCTCTACCTCATGAATGTGTTATTTCAAAATACTTCACCAGGTGCCACCTAGTCTCTCTCTACATCATTAGAGAAACATTAGTTAGGAAATGGTGGTGGGCTAAATCAACCACACCTCCCTTCCTCCATTTTTTCTTGGCTCACATATTTGGAAAACATTTATATACTTCCCTATTACTTTTAATTACATCTAAGTACACTCAACAGAGGGACTAAGAATAGGGATTGCACCAGAGGTACAACATATTACATGGTTTTCAATGTCCAAGAGGTGAGGGCTGTTCATGGCAACACACCAGAATTTCTTTTTTTCATTTTGACAGAGGACTTTGAGGGCAACTTTCATCAGTCCACCAGAGCTTCACATCTCTTTGCTCTCCACCTTAAAATCAAGCTAAACAATTGTTCTGACAATTTATGCAATTAGCAGTTTTAGATAAATAATCCCTTTTAGAGCAAAAGGAAGGATTCTGTGGAAACAAGGCAGGAAATTTTGACAGCTCATTGTGTTCCCAAACGAAACAAGCAGCGTGAAGGGAAATGGCCAGGGCACAGGTTCCCTTGACTGCTTTGGGTTGAAGATGCAAGGTTGGAACATCTGCAGCCACAAACATGAAGGGCTGCACTCTCACCGGCACCAAGTTGCCACAGGAGCTTCCAGCAGTGACATCTCCCAGGGGCTGCCATGCTCCTGAATTTTACTTAGTCCTTGTTAAAACAGACAAGAAAGCAAACCAAACAAACCAAAGCGAGCCTGTGCAGTGCATGCTGTGACTGACATGCATGACAGCTTATAGGCACGAGAAAATCGGCTGTGGGGCAAGAACCACGGCACTATGGCAGCCACGGCATCAACAGGATTTCAAGATGATTCAGAAGGGTTAAGAAAAAAATGAGGTGGCTCTTAACTGCCTGTCACATCTGGAGGAAAAAGCCATCTGCACGTAGCAAAACAACTTCTCCAAGACTTGCCTTAAATGATGTGGGATTCAATTTCACTGAGCAAGCACAACAAATTAGGAGAGAAAATAGGGCCATCGCTGTGACAAAACAACAAAGCAGCTTCATGCAGCAGAAGTTAGAATGAACCACCAGATTTTGGTTTTATTTAGCACACAGCTCCATGTGGTAAGTCAGGAATACCATAGCAAATTCACAAGAGGTTATAAGTATTTATTCTAGTCAAGCTTTTCTACAGTTTTCATCCCAATATTTCTTAAACTGAGTGTTTTAGAGCATGTACTGCAGCAGCTGACTACTTCTCATGGAAAACCAAGTGGCAGAAATAAGGCCTCTTGTGGACTCGATAGAGTCCCTGGCTCCTCCACTGTTTCAGTTATGATAAGGCTTGGGATTTCTGAGTTAAAGGAAGAGTTTTAAGCATCAATCTGGTTTTAGTGGAAAGCTTTCTAGAAGAGGAAAAAGTGTTTCTGTGTAAAAGCAACAAAGTGAAAAGTTTCCAGAATTACTGGAATTATATTTTATTTGAAGAGGTCTAATGTTTGTTCATGATGATTTGTGTTTGTTTGGATTCTTTTCATTTTGTTGTAAGAGTGCTATAAATTTACTGTAAATTCTTGTTCGCAGAAAGCATTTTATAAAGATTTCCTCATGTGCATCACTTCTTCAGTAAAAAGGACATTTCCTCTGAACAGACAACAGCAAGACTGATGTTAGGGGTTACAGAGACAGGATGACTCCTCTTCCCAGCAGGAGAAACTGGGCCAGCCATCTCACTTAATTAAGTTGTAAGCATTGAATTTTTAAACATGTAAACATTCCAAAACACGAGGTTTTCTGTGCCATACACTGCATGGATCTACTATTTCTGCTAATAGTCCTTATGAGCTAATAAGTAATGATTTCATCCAATGCTTTCTGCAGTTTTGTTTCCAAATGCTCTGCAAAGGAAGGTACTACTTTTTTTACAAAAAAGGGGATAAAACGATGGTGTAGAAACCATAATTTCCCCTGTATGGTCCTACCCTATGAATGAATTATTTTTATTTATTTATTACCACTCACCTACTTGAATTTCAGCTATTCAAAATTCTTTTTCCAGACCTGCAAACATTGCAGATAAGACATTTCACACATCCTGCTTTCTTAGTACTTTGAAGTGAATGTTGGTCCTTGCGTTCAACATAAACTACTGGCACTGACCTACTCTACCTGCTAGCTCTAATTTCTCTCCTCCTTTACTGACCAAAATCCATATCACTGTTGTATCTTAATCTCTCCAACAGAATAATCACCACTCCCTGTGACAATCAGTAGAATGCAAGAAAGAGATGTTGACAATCTACTCATAAAACCCTTCTCAATACTGGAATTCTCCTGGGAAGTTTGTTTTTGCACTGATGTACAGCCTATGGGATATATGGGAAAAATATACATTTTCCCATATGGATATATGGATATATGGGAAAATCCTAAGATCCACAGACATGACTTTAGCAGCTGTCCATTCTGACAAATGAACAAGTTAAATGAGTATTATACAGACACTCTCGAAGTCCTCCCTTAAACCACATCATATCATATCAATAACTGGTGAAAAGATTCTGAACTGAAGTATCCTGAGGCAAAGCTCTTACAACATTCAGGCTTTGGAAAAGTTCTTGCAGACAACTGAAATCCAAGAGACAAGAAAACTGCCATACAGAAGCAGATAACAGCAGTCATCAGAAATTCAGATACTGAAGCAGTACCCACATTTCTCTCTTCACAGACCTGTTTGTTCTTGCATGAGCAAACGCAGAGCCTGCAATCTCTGACTGACAAAATGCCCAGTCCATTAGGACAGACAATCTTGCACAGGCTAAAGAAGGTAGCTTTCCAAAATGCCAATATGTTAGATTGCACTGGAAATGCTTTCAATTGTCTCTGAGTTTGATAATGGGCTACGAATTATTGCCTTAAGGTCAAATATATTTCACATACTCATAGGTGTAAGTCAGCGGAGAGGAATAGCTGCCTCCACCCAGTGACTAACACTTAAAGAGCCTGAATTACCTTTCAGAGATGCATGTTTTTGTCTTTGACTACAGATGAAGTCTAAGATGCTTCTGTTCCTAAATTAGGTGCCACAATTATAAGCAGAGCATAGCTGGGGAAGAAACTGAGACCTCACCCATGAAGATTGTATTCAGACAGCTGAGACCACACCAAACCTCTTATCTGTAAGTATGCCTTTCACTGTGATTATCCCTGTGACTATTTATTTTGTAATTAAAGGAAGAGACGCATACACCTTTAGTTCACACCAGTGGAGGCACACCCTCAAAACATGTACATAC
Organism: Pachyramphus minor; assembly: GCA_013397135.1. Lineage (NCBI taxonomy): Eukaryota > Metazoa > Chordata > Aves > Passeriformes > Tyrannidae > Pachyramphus > Pachyramphus minor. The sequence goes on along the minus strand of VYXB01008214.1, from coordinate 209,848 downwards.
TGTGTACGCACATACAGCGTGGTATTATCCCACAGCTCAGTTAAACAAAAATGACCATTCGCAATAGCACTCAAGAGTATTGCTCTGGATAAAATGCAGCAACGCATGTCTTTGATATTACTATGTGATACTTACTTAACTTTCAGTATTTTCTAGACAAAAATACAAAAGTTTATCTTAAAGTTTAGATCAAGTGCTAATCCATCGGATAATAAAGACAGAAAGAGAGCACAAGAACAAGCAAACTGTACAGCCTGCTTAATCACAAACTATTCCTTTTGAAGACATGAGAAATTCAGATACAGGAGTTTACCAGCACAAATTTTGCAAACTTTAACCAATGGCTTTCACATGCAGATGAAAAGATAGACAAGTGTTGCTATCCAGCAGGAAATAATAAAGAGTATTGAACTAAAACTAGAAGACAGGTCTTGAAAAAAATAACCCAAAGAGAAAGCATGGAGACTTGTATAAATACAGCATTGTAAGTGAAGATAGAAGTCATCTATCACCCCCTCCATACATGAAGGGCAGACCATCTTGACTTTGTTAAAGATTTTCCTTGAACTGTATTGTACTGAGCAAAGCCATCTACTATCTAGAGGGGCTGAGCAAGCCCATCTACTATCTTGAGGGGCTGAACTCACTAGTAACAGATGAAAATGAAAGCCTGGGAGAATAGGAAGCTAGGAGGAGACAGGCTTCTGCTTTTTTATGATTCCCACTCTTACCTGCAGTTTACAGTACTCACATGCAGTAGCATATGACTGATGGCAACTTGGGAGTCACACACTGTTGTGATCCTGAATCACTTCGGCTGAATTCAGGCTTACCATACTGCTGCTTAGTATGGTTCAGGACAGTAAAAGAGGTCCTGGAACACTTTAACTGTATTGTACTGAGCACTTACAGCAGACAGGATCCTCTTAGAAAAGTGAATATTACCATTTCTAGTTCTAATGCGAAGAACCACCTGTTTGGATTTTGAAAGTTTTATATTGCCTTATTGGTGGGGCATTTTGGCATTTCTGTCTCCAAATACTGATCACTGACTTTCCAGGGAAAGTGGATAATAATATAGATAGGGCACTCAACTGTCTTGATATTCTTGTCTTCCTAAATGGTTTGATAGCTTGCAAATTGCTCTGCATTAGAGGATGGGACCTATGTTGGCAGAATCAGGTTCTGGCACTGCTGTCATTCTTATTGCTCTAACCACCCTGCTGGAAAGTGGCAAAACTTACTGGTTTTCTTACAAATGAAATTGAATCATAAATAATACTTCAAAATGAAAGGATACATCCTGAGATGTTAAGAGCTGTAATAAAAGTAATAACAGCTACAGCATAGTCTTAGCAACAGGTAGTAGGTCGCATTACCATGGCAACTTTGAAGATAATATCTTACCATAATGCTACTCCCATCTCTCTCCCAAATAAATTACAGCATAAATAAAAGCACATTATTGGTTATTCAGTTTGTAATTTTTTGATTCTAGTCTTCAACTAGACTCTCAACTACTGAAATAACCATGTATTTAATAAAAAACTTGTACGACATGTACACTTTCAATTCCAAGTCATTAGGCTTTCATTTTGTGTAAAAGAAAAGGCACGAAGGACCTGGTTTTTTTATCCAAAACCTATGTCAAAAACAGCGCCAATAGCATTCAGATCTCTATGCCCAGTTCATCAGTGGAAGCTACTTCTGTTGTCATTCCCCAAAGATAAGGATTTTATTCACTCATAGATACACCAAGACCCTAAGTTATCTGACGTATAAATTGTAAAAACTGTAATAGCATTCTAGGTATAGATGCTCTTTCAGAGACACCTTTGCATTTGCCTATGTATTGCAACTTCAAACAGTTCTCTCAAACATCTACTTATTTTATTATATGGATTTCTGATTTGAGCATTGCAGGCACGAAGGACCTGGTCACTGTGAAAACACAGCCAGACCCCTTGAATCTGCCAATGAGAGTTTTGCAGTTGAAGAACAGATTATTTTTCAGCAGAAAGTTGAGGTAATTGTCAAGCATTTATTCAACCGAGTTTGCTTTATTATTCTGCCTTCTCATTTCCAACCCACTAATAACATTTGTTAAGTGATCTTTTAAATTAACTTTTTATTTTTTTATTCTACAATTCCCTCAAGAACAATTTTTCGGAAGTATATACATTTTATGGGTAGCATTGACTGAACCACAAGGTATCATTCTCACTTTTTGTTAAGGCACTATTATGTAGAAAAGCAGAAACTGGTTGTTGTTACAATCCATGGATATCTAGCATAGTCATTGGCTAAAATGTGATGTATTACACATACTTAATTTATGTAAAATAACAATTGATATGACATAAATACTCATTGGAAAATGATGCTAATTCCAAAGTGGAATAGAACAAATCGAGTTTGTTGGTTTTTTTTTAAATGTTCAATAATTTGACATTAACTTTTTTCCTGAGAGAGAAAGAGAGAGCATGCTTGGAGTTAAAATGCAGGATGACAATCATAAGCTCTGAGCTTATGATTAATTTCTCAGTTTCTTATGGAAAAAATTGTTTTCTTTTCGTGCCTCAGTTTTCCACTTCAGTGTTTTGTTTGTTCTGAGTAGACAGCAAGTTCTCTAATGCAGGGCCTCAGTAATTCAACACCACTTTCTACCTGCAGTCCTGGTCCTGGTTTCTACACTACCACAATTCAAACACTAATTGTCTAGGCTTTTTGTATGACCAACAGTTAAGTTAAACAACACAGAAAGAAAATGAATGCAGAGGGTTTTACTCATGCCGTCAAATCAAAATTTGCTTTCAACTCTTTAACAGGACACTTAAGAAAATTTCCCTCTATTTCCACAGCTTTGCCCACAAGATTTCTACATCCTCTCTTTCCAATTAAACCACAAAACATACATGTTTAAAACCATAAGCAGTAATACAGTAACTGTCATTATAGCAACACACCACCTACTTTTGAAGTACGTACCATCAGCCAAAACCTAAAATCTATCAATATTTTAACAGAATGGCAGTTAGCCTGTGGAGCCAAGTAGGAAAAGCTCAAGACCCTTTGAATTTGCTCCTTTCTGATTTAATCCTGGAATCACACGGCTGCCATTCACCTCACAAAGAAGCAGACTCAGTCTCTGCTGATTCAGTCTGTCTCCCTGTATCTAATGTATGGTGCTTGTACAACCCCTTAAGTACCAAGTCAACTTTAGACATGAGACACAACACAGTAAATTAGCCTCAATCTTATGCGTTAACCACAGGGTGATCCTTCCTTGTTCATCTCTGCACATTCTTCATCTCCTCTTTTCCAATTCCCCTCTCTTCTATAAATAAATACAGACATATATGCATATATTCCTAAATCATACCTGACCCTTCTTCTTCCCTCTCTTTGACTCAGTGGTAATTCAGCCTCCCCTCTACTTCCTGCCTTCTCCTGAGGCTGGAATACTGCCTGGTGGTATCACACCCAGTCCAGCAGCGTTGGCCACTTATTCTTCCTGATGGGACTCTCACAGAGTCTTCCCAGCTGGGAGAGAGCAATGAAAGGGGGAAGGAGGAGAAGGAAGCGTTGAGCTTTGGCTCGGCAGCACAAGGAGGTGCCTGTAATATCTTGCAGAAAACTACTCACAACCTAAAGCTTTGCTCTGATTAAAAGCTTCATCTACACAGGAGGCTGCAGGAACAAATGTCTGAGGTTATTGATTTTTGTTTATACATTATATCTTGCAATAAGTTTTTTGTTGGGTTTTTGGGTTTTTTTATTATTATTTTTATTTTTTATTCAAAAGCAGTATATATGGCAAAGAGCTGTAAATCTTCTTTCTTATTGGTTTTAAATTTGATTTAGTGTCTCTGGGAAATATAAAAATACCTCCATAACTTAGTGAATCATTGACCAATCAGTCAAGAGCACTTTGTCCAACATAAGCACAGGTAAGACTAACATTATTTGCTTATTTGAGTATTTCCTGAGCTAGTCCACATTTTATCATGTAATAACTCTTAATAAAAAAATATTCTTTTAATTAAAAATAGCATATGTAGATAATATAACTATTTGGAGTGGAACCTTTTCCATATTGATGCTAGACACAAGAATAAAACTGCATCAAGTAGAAGCTGCTACTGTTTGGAAAGTACTTTTTCTGTTACACTGTATTTTTCAAGTAATTCATTATCTCTTAAAAAAAAACCCAAAACAGAAAGAAAAAAGAAGAAAGAAAGAAACCAAATTATCAAATCCAGAACCCTAATCTGGCTAGAATTTAGCAAACATGCTACCTCTTGCAAATAAGCAGATCACTGATCTGGACCATCCAAGTAAATGGCAGTTTACTTTCTTTCTTCACGACACATTCTTAAGAAAGATAAGCATGAGCTGGCTCAAAGAAAAATAATTAGCTACATACTTCTGTAATTAAAAAACACTTGATAAACACATCTAATTAGGTGCTTCCCATGGGCAAAGACTGGTATTTCCCCAGAACTTGTTTTTGTGTTTCCTGGGATGGCTGAAGCCCGACCATGACAACAAGAGGCAGGAGCAAGTGGTATTTGGGCTTCTTTCCCAGCAGATTTGGTGGCACCATAGCCCTGCTGAGCCCAGCAAATGTGCAAGCGCCTGCCAGATAGCCTCTGCCCAACTTCTTAGGGTGACTGTGGGGCTCTACCTCAGCTCTTTATTCCAGAAACTTCAAAACTTTATCATCTGAAAGGAAGAGCAACTAACAAGATATGCAGAGAGGGTTAAACATGGCTTACTGTAACCCATTTCAAGGATCCTTAAAATCACCATCTTCTTTCCTCACCCTATAATTATGTACACTGAGTCTTGATTTCATTTTGACAAACAGCAATGTCACACAAGGGACCTGCAACAAACATAACCTTTTGTGAGGAAAGGCAAAGTATACCTGAGGGGAGGGAAATTCTGTCTCGCCCTGGAAATTAATGGATTATGCTGGGCCCCTTGCTGAGGAGGATGGACAGAGCAGGGGAGAGAAAGAATTTTTCTCCTTCCTCCTAATCTGTGCCTACTTCTACAAACAGTGAAGAAAAAAATCTGGCTTTCAGACAGTGAACTACTCACTGCTCAACCTTTGCATCAATACACATCAGATTAATAATCTTCCAAAACCACCATGAAAGGACAAAACCATGAATCCACATTCTAAAAATTGTATTACTGATTAATCTGCTAACTGTCCTAACCCAGCACTCTCCATTTATGGACAACTGCGTTGGAGCTACATCTGAAAATCAGATCTTCAATTCAGACCCCCCTGTGGCATAAACCTCGCCAAAATTTTATTTACCATGTCAGAATCAAGAACCAAGAGGTATATGCAGGCACCCCACACCGAAGGAAGCCAGCGAGGAAGCTTCCTGGGGATGCTGGCAGTCTAGGGCATGCCAGCATCATACCCTTTCTGGAAGCCAAAACACACTGTAAGAACTTCTTATTTCATGTCTTCCAATTACTTCATCCTTTACGAAGTGTATTATATAAGTAAATATATTTAATTTTATAACTTTAAGGCTAGCTTTATATTTGAAGTTTCCACTAAAAGCCTGGTGCATTTCATCTCTGGTTTTAGCTAATAGAGAAGACCAACAAAACCAAACCAGCAACAAAAATATTAACATTTCAGACTTTTTAACATGAGAAATGCCTGGTCTTCTGATGAACAGCATACACTGCAACACTGCCTTTCTCCATAACCAGGGTTGAAAACAGAAGCTAGGCTTTTGTCGCATGTGTTTTAACATTCTCCTTAGGGAATTCAAATAATTGCTCAAGTCTTTCAGAAAGAGGAGGAAACTGCAATCTAAAACTTTTAATTCAACCATCAAAGAGACTTTTTTGGGTGGAGGCAAAAAATACTGGAAGAGATGTTTTTATAAATCCCAAAAGAACAATAAAGTATGCAAACAGTAATTTAATTTTGTTTTGTTTCAAAATTTAACTTTCAATTACAGCTTAGCAACCCAAGAGTTCTTTCTTAGATATTCATTGAACACATCCTTCTCTGAGCAATCCAGCTACTCAGGTTCCTCCTAAAATAGTATTTTAAAGGAGAAAGAGCAAGACAGCACTTCGGTATTTATTCTTCACAAACCCCTGTAAATTCCAGTCAAGAGTAACTCTGGCAGAGACTTTTTGGCATGTGCATGTGAAGACACCTAAAAAGTATTTCTCGACTCATGCTCTTGTGCAATTCATACTAAGCAGAGGTGGGCTTTTTGCTTTTGTTGGTTTGGGCTTTTCCCTTTGTTTTGTTTTGGGAATTTTAAGACATAACACAGAAAAAGCAGTAAGATTGCTGTCTTTTTCTTCAAAACAGATCAGCTTGAACAAACATATCTTGAAGTAACATTCAGAAAAAAGTTTTGGTTTTCCTAGACTCTACCTTAACAGTATATTCAGTAGCTAGTGGCTTCCAAAGAAAAACCAAGACCTGTATGAAAATAATCTTAACTAGTTGGACTTTACTTCCAAATGATATCTAATATAAAGGTACTTTAAATTAGGTTACGAATTTATTACGCGAAAGCAATTCAGAAACTGCTAGAAAACTTACATGAAACTTCTCTCCCCAAATATTTGTCTGACTCACAAAACCCGTGAAACACTTACCTAAACACTTGAAAATTTTGAAAAAGTTAGATTTTAATTTGGTTCTACACTGAAGGGAAAAGTCCATGAAGATCTGTAAGAATCAGCCCATCATTATCACACTACTCAAGAATGTAATAAAATTTTGTCTATAGTTACAAAACTGACTAATGTTTTGGATCAGCCTCTCATACCAGATGTATATTAATGGGAAAAACACTGTACTCCAGTAGTTCCCAAACAAGTGTAGCAAGCTAATGTACACTGTATTCACAGATATTCAAACACAGATCCTATATCAGCTACATGGCAAAACCATCAATTATAACTCTACCAGCTGGCAGAAGTGGGCCTAAAATCCTAACAAAGGACATATATTCTAGTTCACCTTGAAGTAAGCCTCCTGTTTTCTTCCTCCCCAATACCAATAGCTGACTAATTTTCTCTCCAGAATGCAACACAATCCATTGCAGCAGGAAGGGATTGGTATAGAGAAAAATAAATCAATTCTTCCAGTACCATCTTATTTGTGTAGCAACTTCACTGCAGCTATGAGCTTATACTTCAGATTAGCTGTTTCAATATAAGATGTTCCTATTCTCTCCTATTCCCATTCTTCCTATTTTTATGAAAGGAAGCTCAGCGAATATTTTTTCCCCTAGATATAGGAATGACAGCTTTTCCCTAGATCTCAGGTTTCAAGTACTGGTGTCTTCAGTCCCTCTGTTGGTTTCTGCAGTTGATATGAGCTCTGTTGGCCCATCTCCAGGTGTCCCACTAGCCATGGATGCAGAAAGATCTTGTGCAAAAGGGGTGGTGGAGGTGGCTACATGTGGTTACTCCCCACATAGGAGTGGAACAGCCTGCTCTGCTTTTTCACCTGAAAAGATGAATCTGATTTTCCTGAACTGACTTTCCATTTGTATATAAAAGGGGAAAATAATTTCAACTCTATGGAAACGGGAATGGGGTTCTGGAGGTGACAGTCACCTTCCCATTCCTTGATCATCTGTGTGTTGGTCTGGGGAGGTATTGGGAGTAACAGGAAGAAAGGAAAAGATTGTCCTTAACCTTCCACACAGGGAACAGCCTATGCAGTGCTCCCCCAGGCCCTGAGGGCAGAGGTGGCAGTCACTGTTCTCTAATCTTTCATTTTCAGAAACTGAGTGACTGCATCTGCATTTAGATGCTGCAAAGTCTTCAGATACTGTAGGAACCACTGGAGTCAGTGAAAGAATCAAAGTTGCTGGAGTTGGCGCAGTGTGAAAACAAACTCAGGCAAACAGGATCCTATCATAATTACAAAGACAAGCTATTCTGTTTGCATAATACTCATGAGTCCCAAAATTTCAGATTGGAAACTGGGCTGGAAAGTACAACTTCAAAAAATCACATGTATCTCAATTCAAGACCTCAATCCGGTAGCCACAGAACTTTGTCTCCTGAAAACAAGCAGAGACAACCTCAGACAGTCATGTCAGGCTGCAAAGAAATTCATCAGAGACCAATACACTTTTCAAATAATAGATCCAAAATTCATTTACTATAATTTTTTTCCCTAGTCAGGTAAAACCCTGAAGTGGATCAGAGAGAAACTGCAAGAGATTGAGGTTAATATATATTTTCTAAAATGAAATATATGTAACTGCTAGGAATAAGTAAGCCTTGTATCCATTTTCAACATATTAACACATACAAAGGAAAAATACTATTATACTAAAATTACATGCTAATATCTGGAGATATTAGTGAAGAATGGAGAAAATGAATTGTGTTTGAGCAAATTGTGGGTTTTGGTAGGGTAGGAAATTATTAATTTGGGCAATACGTATCTAGCAGTTGTAAAAGGTAGGATATCAGATTTTCTTTCTCTATAAAATGAGCTTCTCAGAGAAAAGCATAGGTATCTAAACCAGAGTAGTTAGAGAATGTTATTTGAGTTTCTTTCACAATTAGAAGGTACTGGAAGAAGAACCACCTTTGCAGCATTACTTAAATGTGCATGATCCTAAAACACTAGTTATAGAATACAAATGCTTTCTTTACATTACAGGAGAGGACGAAGGGAGTGGGGAAAGATCAGAGGCAACTATTCTAATCTTTCCCCACTATTCAAAACTTCTTTCCTTGACATTTTTTCTCTGAGATATGCTAAGACTTACCATATTTTTTGTTGAAATGAAATAAATTTTAGCTCTCATGAAATCCTATGTCATCTAATCAATACTGGAGCAGGCTACTATTAATTATGAGAATTTTTCTACAAATTCTACACTACACACAGGAAAAATAAACATACTGATAAAACCCTCCTAACACCATAGGGTATTTTCAAGTACCTTCAGATGATTTCACATGCTGCTCCTTGAAGGACAATATATTCCCAGTCTTACATGTTTGATAGATTCTGAGAAGAAATCCCTTAACAACCTTAATTCTCTAATCTTATCATCAGTAATAAATATATTCACTTTACTGAAAGCTCTTCTGCACATCCAAGAAAGCTTCACCTCTATCAATTATTCAAAGGCTTTTATTACTTTACACAGTACAATAAACCTTCAGTAAGACCTTCTGTTTTTCTGTCACATCCATATGAATGCTTACACTACTGAAAGAATTTGAGAGGGTTTTCCCCTCATAATTTTATTTTTTTTCAAAACACCAGGCACTTAACTTTTCAGATTTATCATAATTAGTTTTATACTTAAATACTGCCAGTGATATGTGTTTGCTTTTCTTTTTAAGAGTAAAAGTGGGTTTGTAGAAACAGCTCTACATCATCTGCCTGGCAAGCTATCCACTCCATCTGTGAGCAGTCCTTCAGCTTGGAAGTTCCTGCCTAATTGCTGCAGACAGATGTTGTCCTGCTGTAGCTATAGACATGTGAAAGCTCATGTTAATTAACCAGCTTAAAGACATTCCTTTCACTAGTTCAGAAAACTAAATACCCTTATCACAGCAGAAATCCAAGATCTCACCTTACCTCCATTTCTTTTCCTAAATGCAATGTTTCTATATATCCCCTCAGTTGCTCAGTGGCATTTAGTCAGAAGATCCCTAGATAACTTACATGTTATTTTGCATTGTACAGATCATAGTAGAGCTTTTTTTATTATTACGTGACATTTTTCCCCTACCATGAATCCATACTGCTCTGGATCAACTGCTGCTTTGTGTAGCTATCAGCCAACCTGACTGATCAAGGGCTCAAATTGTAACCTGCCTACTGCCTTTCCCTCCCAGCACAGAATGCTCCCCCAATATCTGGGGGAGAGGGGACTGCACACAGCAGCATGCCTCATGTTCTCAGATATCTTCTGCAGACCACTCTATAAATGTACAGATAATGTCAGAATATTACATGTCTCAGCTTCATATAAAGAAGGGCTTTTCATCCCTTCAACAGTTACTGACATAATTTTTATTGGCTTATCTTTTCTATCATAATTTACTAAGCCCTTGCCCTCTTATACTATCTTCAGAACATCAATCCACTCCTTTTCTAAACATAGACATTAACCTGTCCAGTTCTTATATAAACCTGTTGAATATCACCAAGTGTAGTAGGAATTCCATAGATGAAAACTGCCTTTATTTCTCTGATGTGAAAGGGAACCATCACCCAGGTTACTTTTCCAGTGTCTTCAATAAGGCCTCATCTTCCTTTGCCTCTCCTTTATCTTTTCACCTTAAAATGTACTATAGTGAGGAAGGCCAGGTGAGTTACCTTTGTTAGCCAATCAGTTGTATGTCTCATCCACTTCATCCTTTCCTCTTCTTTTTTTCCCCCTTCTTTACCCAATGCGTGGAAATTCAGCCTCTCATGGTGACGTATGTTTAACCTCTCCTCACCCAAGCAGTGGTTTCCTTTACAATATTTTTGGGCAACTGCTCTGAGAGACCAGGTCCAGAGAAGAGTAACGAGGCTGGTGAAGGGACTTGAACACAAGTCCTGTGAGGAGAGGCTGAGGGAGCTGGGGTTGTTTAGCCTGGAGAAAAGGAGGCTCAGGGGAGACCTCATCGCTCTCTACAACCACCTGAGAGGTAGTTGTAGCCAGGTAGGGGTTGGTCTCTTCTCCCAGGCAGCTATCAGTAAGACAAGAGGGCACGGTCTCAAGCTCTGCCAGGGGAGGTTTAGGTTAGATATTAGGAAGAAATTCTTTACAGAGAGGGTAATCAGGCACTGGAATGGGCTGCCCAGGGAAGTGGTGGATTCTCCATCCCTGGAGGTTTTTAAGAAGAGACTGCATGTGGCACTTTGTGCCATGGTCTAGTAACCACTAGTGGTAGTGGATCAAGGGTTGGACTTGATGATCTCAGAGGTCCTTTCCAACCCAGCTGATTCTATGATTCTTTGATCACAGTATACTTGCCAGAGACTACTTTTCTCTAAAGTAGCCTATTAATGCACAGCAATGATATGTGACTTCTCTAAAAGCTGTATTGACAAACCAAGTGGCAAAGTTGGCCATGAATTAAATCAGACCAGTATAGCATTTGAGTAGCCAGGAGCCTGAACAATCCTCCAATGGGAAGAAAAACAAAGCTCAAAGAAAGATGAAATATAAACATGTATTTACAAACATTTAAAAGACATGGTAATGTAAAAAAATATATTTAAACACATTTTAAAGATTTTTAAGATGTGTTGTCTCCCACAACATTGAATTGATGAGGTAGTCAAAATGGTTTCTGTGTAAATTATTTTAACAAGGGAAACAAAGGTTTAAACACTGTAAATATTTCAGGAATGTGTCCCTTTCCTTAAACTTTTTATACCTGTAAGAACTTAAGATGAAAGAGCTTGACCAAAGATTGAAATTCGGGAAATAAACTTTCCTCTCATTCTCTTGTTTATATTTATATTCACTGGGAAAATGGATGTTTGGGGATTAACTGAAAGAAAACCTGTATGTTCTGCTCCTGTTATGTCTTCAAGAAACACCAAAGATTTTTTATGTGACTATTGGTTAAGATCACAAAATATGCAGGTTTTTTTAACTTCCATCGTTAGGGGTTGCTTTCCTTTGCAAAGCCTTCTACAAATGTTCAGACAGATCCTGACCAGTCCAAAATAGAGGAGGAACATCAGACTTTTCTGGTTAATCAATGTCAACTAGGCCAAGTTCATTTTTATGCAGCTGTTAAATATAAAATCCATTTCAGAGATGGGACACCAATGCTGGAAACTGAAACTGTCTTCTGATAATACATTAAGTCCAAACTCCTTCATATCAAACACTTCTCATCCTTTACCTCACTATTAATTAAAAGAACTAATTCTGCACTTCCGAACAAAAGCAGAGAATAAGCAGATAAGCGCTGTGCCCAGGCAACTGCAACAGACAAACCAATGAAAACAGTCATGATCCCCAAATGTGACTTGTTTTTAAGTAAATTAATGTTGAAATTCAAAAAGTCCCTGTATTTATACTCAGGTCCCTAAATGATCCTACAACATAGCTCTTAGTTTCCATGCCACAAAAATCACTACAACATGCAGATTAAGATGCAGGGCTTGATCTGAGTTTTGGGATTCTTCTAATTATGTCTAATGGAGAGACAGGTCCTGGTTCTGGGCTCCAGTCCATAAACAGGCTATGTCCTAGTGCCACTTTATTTTTCCACTTGGACAGAATAAAAGGCAAGTCTAATTGTAGGTGCAATTGAAGCCTTCCATCCACCAGGTCAATGCTCACTGCACTATAGTAATTTTTCACAATCTGTAAGGTAGAGGCAAGAGACAAGAGGCATTAACTAAAACCCACTCATAATTAAGGGAAGTGCTGATACACAGAACTGAAAAATCAGATGAAAATTAACCGAATAGCCTGGGCAAACAGCATTATGTCCTTGAAGCAAAAGAGCGTTCATCTAACATCTATTCCATCTTCATAATCTATGAATAATTATCCCTCACTAGAGTTTTTAACCTCAAATTACTAAATTTCATTAAACCTTCTCAGACATTAGTATAAATACCACTGTAGAAATAGGACGCTTTTCCTCTAGGAGAGAGAGGTATTAGTCCTGAGGAGGTCACATTTATAAGCAGAAGTCACTTTGAAGAACTTACACATTGGTTGAGGCAAGACAGCAGACAGCAGTCAACATATACAACATGGATCCTAAATGGCTGCAATGTACTCAGTAGCTTACTGAACAACTGCACAAAATGAAACAATAATGCATACACCACATCCAAACTATGTAGCAGGAACAGAGAATGCTGCAGTACAGATGGCTGCTTTAAAAGATGTAAATGCAAACAAAACACTCCACTGCCTAGGACATGATGTTCTTGAATGTGTGATGGCTAGTGTGCTATCTTTAAAAATATCTCATTTTTTAGGTACGAAAGATGATATGTAATTACTTCTTCACGGCTCTGCAGTAGGTCCAACATCCTTCCTCCTTTGTGTGAAAAATCTATTACAGTCAACTCCGAGTCTCCATAATTGTTCTCCATTAGTAATGATTTACATGATATTACAGCTGACACTGAATGTCAACGCAATTTCCCCATTTTCTTTCTTTGAATCTTCTTAGAAATTTTAGTTTAAAAGAGTACCTACTGTAAACATGTTCTAACAGAGGAGACTGCTAAAGAAAAACAAATCCTAAAGGACATGAGACAGTAATTTTGAAATATCTTGTCGTTACAGAATTGACATTATTCAGTTCTAGCTATGAAGACTTTCTATTTCTATTTGCACCCAAGGAAACATCGTGAGGAGTGAAGAATTCAGTTTTCTGATCTGACAATGGCACCAGGACAGGGTGGAACAATCTGTCACTCTACTTGGAAACTCGATAATGTGATGCTTTTAATTCACACAGCTTCCGTGCTTCTTAAAAAACCCAAAGTTAATTTTCATAAACGGCATTTCTGAGGATTACATGCCAAACCTGGGTTTAGGTCCTGCAGGCCTGAAAACTGGCAGAAAGAGAACAGGCCTCCAATTTCCAGCTGCAAGCCTGGAGGAGAAGCAGGTGCTGGAATTGAGGCTGCTTCCCACACCACTCTTGCTGTTGGAGGAGCGTGGCACACTGGTATATGACATGACAAGCCAGCAGAGCAGCACGGAGTGAAAAACATCAAAAAATTATATAAGTATATATGTATATATGCCTATGAGACACTGGACCCAAAAGAGATGTAGTATAAGCATCCTCTCATCAAAGGAGTTGCTCTAGATTAAGTTGGATAGACCTGAGCTTGGTGGGGACAAGAACCCAGGCTACAGGTACAGCTTCTCGGTGGGTGTGACTGATGCAGTGGCTTACGGTGGTAATGACAACAGACTTGTTAAGAGTGGCTTCTCAAAACCTAGAGACTCAAGCTATGTCCTGCATTTCTGCATCTGACAAATATAGTCAAAGTCACTATGTAGTCACTGACTTTTAATCAGGAAGATTAAGATGCAGAAAGAAATACATATGAGAGTGCTTCGTAATGCCATTTAGACATGGAAACTGAAGTTTCATAAAAGGTGTGAAGAATGTATTGGCTGACACAATTGGACCACTGCTTTTAAAATTGTTCCTAAAGCAAATTTATGAAAGCATAAGTGAACTTAAAAAGGAGTAAGAGCAATTGGAAATCCACCCTGGGCAGATTTGGTTTCATTTTGAATAATCCATCTTTCTTCCAAACACAAGTCCCATTGATTATTACTACAGAGGAAATCTGTTTTCCTTTAAAAAGTAATTAAGAGTAAGTTGGTTTGTGTTTACTTCTCTGTAGCCAAATCTCCACATCATAAAACAACCACTATAATTTACACTATTGTGTGAACTTCTCAGGGAGATTAATAGGGAATTTTGAGGGCTCTGCTGGCCCAGAGGATGATGCTCTCTGTTATTCCTGAGTATCACACTGCAGATCAGGACAGAACCACTCAAAGGGAGCTAAAAGGGAACAGCTGCAGCCACAAATGACCATGCTGTGACTGAATAGAGCAATTCACTCCTAACAGCTCCATGCTGTCTGTAACAAGCTATCAAGAGCAGCACATCCTACTTGGAAAAAATATTCATCTGCCAAGTAGTAATTTTTCAAATAAAATTAAAGAAGCAGTTCTCAGAGGCTTCAGACTACATTAAATGTTGTTTGTCCCTAACAATCAAAGTGGGGAAAATCCTGTGATACTATTCTGTACTGAGGAGGAAAACCAAGAGAAAAGCAGAAGGTTGCTTTAAGATGTAATTCATTACAGATTAAAAAAAAACACAAACCACTCCCCCAACCCACAAAATACAAAAATTATAAGCCTCCAACATGGTAGACCATTTCCTTAATGCTTTAGCATGTGGAAGGACAATACCATTTATGCAGAATAAGGAAACTGCCCAAAACCATGGTCAACAGTTACACATACTGAGTATTAGGAGAGACATCAAAATCATGCTTCAATTACTAACTACTTCATGAGAAGCAGCAGACAGGAATAACTCAGGTGAGTTTTGTTCTTCCTTTTACTTTTTGTTATTCTTACTTTTCATCATCACACCAAAGGAAAGACAGTTACACAGGTCAAGAAATAAGAACACTAGCAAAATAGCAAACCTTCTGACCCTCCGAGCTTTACTAAAAATCTTTTTGGTCAAAATATTACAAAAAAAAAAAAACATTTGTAAGATGTTAGACAGAAGACAGCATCAACCTCTCCTTCAAGAACTCAGGCAGGACAAAAATGAAGGAGGGGGAAGGACTCTGCTCTGCTCCCTCTCCCTGCAACCACAATGGGAAGGGGTTGGGTTAAGCAGCAAGAGCTGTATTTGCTTGGCCTCTGCTTGGTTCCTTTATGCTGTCAGAGCTGCTGGGTGCTGGCAACAGAGCAGGCTGAAGGCCAGGCTTGCCACGCACATTGTGTTTATGCATATGAGGGCGCTCCTGCATGCTATTACTTTTGGGAACATAAGATATAAAGGCAGCTTGAGAAAGGGAGAGGACTTAGAAGTGAAGACGTAGGTTTCTCTTCTGCTGTCACTGAGGTGAGGGCCCCCACTGACCGTTCCCAGCTTTCCAACAACATATCTGGGAGGTCAACCTGGGGAACAGAACTCCCACTCACAGCCCCTACATCCCTTTGAGCTCTCCCAGCCCATTTCTTAACATGCCCATCTGCTTCTCCCAGAGCTTCCACCCCTCTGCATGGCCTGGCAAATCCTACCAGCCTTTCTCTGCCTTTCTTGTTCTCAATTTCTTTTACTGGCACCAAAATACTGAGCTCTGCTGTCATCAAAGGTAAGAACAGAACAGAATATGTGTTCCTTTGTTCTTGGAGGCTCTAGATCAGACCACCACAAACTAGCTTCACCAGAGTCTAGCAGAACCTAAAGGCTGAGAGAAAATTATTACCCTACCTCTAATACTTAAATGTAAGCATTTGCATATGAGCTACATGTCTCAGCTCCCATTACAGTCAAAATCGTAAGCCCAGAGAAGTATTCAGTTGACTCAGTTGCCTCTGGCTATACCTTGAATCATCTGAACTTGGAGCTGAATCACTGACCCCTAGTGACCAAGAACAAAATTCTCTAGAAGAACTACAACCCTAAGTAGGACAAGATGTATAGAAAGGAGATAACTATGTTAAATGCTGGGGGTAATTCAGAATAGTATGTAAAATTCTATCAGATTTACCCTGGGGCTTTTTTGTGGAACGGATGCAATAAAATATTTTCAAATGTTATCTGACACAAAACTAATTGGATTTAAAGGCTATTAGTTCAACAGTACCAAGGGGAAAAAGAGACATCCAAATAGGTTTTCAGTAGAAACCTATTTCCTGGATATTGATGAAGAACACTTAAGCTTTCACTATGCTTTCTCATTGTAAATTCATATTTCTCCAGTCTTAACTCATAAAAAAACCCCATACTAAAACATTTGCTTTTCATAGCAAGCTACATTGAAAATCCACTAATTAAACTAAACCCTTAGTAAGAAACTACTAACAGTACATAACTATGCTTTGTGAAGTCAAAACTCGGAAACCATTCATTAGCACAGTAATTATATAATAATTGTGGTCAAATTCATTGAGCTATATACTATGGTGCCCATATCTGAATATTTACTTTTAGCTTACCACAGTTCATTAACTACCATCTCATACATCCTTAAGCAGCAGTACACGAGATGCTTGCAGGCTGTACAAACCCACCAAAAGACAGGAAAACATCTTTTGTCAGCTTGCCTAAAACTACATAATCTTTGCTATCTGAAACTAGTGAATACTAATTTAAAGGTTCCTGTTGTCTTTCCAAATTCAGTCCCACAATGTAAATGTAAACTCACCATACTTGTGAAGTACCTAATGCTTCTACTTCACTGCACCTGCACAGCAGTTATATGCAACAAGAGAAAACGAGGATTTTCACCAGGGGAGTAAAAAAATTGTATCTGAAATGTGTGTGTGTGAAGAAAGTGCAATTTGAGTCAATATGACAGTTTACTCAGCTAACTGAGCAATGCTATGGTTGCCTACTTGATGTTCAGTGCATTTTCATACATATTGAAACTCTGTGTGGCTAAAGAAATTAGTGCTAAGTGAACAGTTTTCATTGCTGCAGATGCAGTTTTGCTTTAATTTCTTGCCTTTAGATGGAGTAGGCTAATGGAAAGGTAGCACTTTTGGTGTTAGCAAAGAATCACAAAGAAACATAAATTACATTTTGACTGGATTGGAAATACTGAGGGAATAGTCCACCTCACAGTATTTTTTTTCAGTTTACACTAGATTTTAGGTAAAGAACTTCGATGGGCTTTAAACTTAAACAAATCTACCATCTTCAGGTCAGGAGTAAAATGACTTTAATACACTTCTTTATCAGCACACAAATTAACATCAACAGCTTTGACTATTCCATATACATCAAGTAGACTGCTAAAGTCCAAATCCTGTCAAGGATCACTTAGACAGGCCTTGTAGGATTCAGTCTTCATGTCCATCCTCAAAACAATACTGAGATAAGACTTTGCAGGCTTTTGTGTAACCATACATTTCAACTGATGTGGGCCAAACCTTAAACTGTAGGGGAAACAAGTAAAATGCTAGAAAAATCAAAAAGCAAAGAGAACTTTCTTCATCGTCTCAGAAAACACTGTTCTCAGTGTGCCGTTTATCTGTCTTTTGGGGTACCCCCCTGCAATTTCTAAGAAGTAGCTCTAAAATAAGAAACAGAACAGAATGTATTTGAACCATGGGTGTGCCTGCAACAGGAAACTGCATTTCAATACAAATTTTGCGAAGGCACCTTTAGTGACAGCAAACAATTCACTAACTTCAAAATTTTTCTGAAACTCTGTGACAGGAATAGCAGCTTCTGTAAACTGCAAACATAATGACACGTTATCTCCAATTAATTACAATCACTAGCATCTCTGCTATTTGTAATTCTGAATAGATCAGTTTCTATGGAACTAGTAAGCGAATGAAAGAACTTTAACTCATGAGCATGTTTATTACGCATTTGATTCTTTATAATGTTGTATCAGGATGAGAGAAAATAAGAACTATTAAGGAGCGGAACCTTGAGTTGTTATACAAGTCCTATTTAATATCTTTATTGATGATTTGGATGAGGGAATCGAGTGTACCATTAGCAAATTTCTAGATGACACCAAGACGGGAGGCAGTGTCAATCTGCTGGAGGGTAGGAGGGCTCTGCAGAGGGACCTGGATACGCTGAATAAGTGGGCTGAGTCCAACAGGATGAGGTTCAACAAGACCAAGTGCTTGGTCCTGCACTTTGGCCACAACAACCCCCTGCAGCGCTACAGGCTGAGGACAGAGTGGCTGGAGAGCAGCCAGGCAGAAAGGGACTTGGGAGTTTGGATTGACAGGAGGCTGAACATGAGCCAGCAGTGTGCCCAGGTGGCCAAGAAGGCCAATGGCATCCTGGGCTGTATCAAGAACAGTGTGGCCNTAACTTCAATAAACAAAATACAATAAAACCATTTCTACTAAAAATTAAACAAACATCACTATAATATTAAACTCTATCTCTTATACTTTCATCACGACTACAGCACACCTTATCTATAACAGGTCACTCTGTTTTGTCTGTGAACCTCTCTCTGTTATCTCAAAATGGTTTTTTTTTTCTCCATTCACAACCAGGCATTCGAAACTAGGTGTTCGCAACCGGGCGGAAACACCAAAAATGTCGTGGGTTACCCAGGAAAAAGGCCCAGGCACGCCAGAGGTGGCTGAGCAGGCGGGTGCGCAAAAAATTGTATCTGAAATGTGTGTGTGTGAAGAAAGTGCAATTTGAGTCAATATGACAGTTTACTCAGCTAACTGAGCAATGCTATGGTTGCCTACTTGATGTTCAGTGCATTTTCATACATATTGAAACTCTGTGTGGCTAAAGAAATTAGTGCTAAGTGAACAGTTTTCATTGCTGCAGATGCAGTTTTGCTTTAATTTCTTGCCTTTAGATGGAGTAGGCTAATGGAAAGGTAGCACTTTTGGTGTTAGCAAAGAATCACAAAGAAACATACATTACATTTTGACTGGATTGGAAATACTGAGGGAATAGTCCACCTCACAGTATTTTTTTTCAGTTTACACTAGATTTTAGGTAAAGAACTTCGATGGGCTTTAAACTTAAACAAATCTACCATCTTCAGGTCAGGAGTAAAATGACTTTAATACACTTCTTTATCAGCACACAAATTAACATCAACAGCTTTGACTATTCCATATACATCAAGTAGACTGCTAAAGTCCAAATCCTGTCAAGGATCACTTAGACAGGCCTTGTAGGATTCAGTCTTCATGTCCATCCTCAAAACAATACTGAGATAAGACTTTGCAGGCTTTTGTGTAACCATACATTTCAACTGATGTGGGCCAAACCTTAAACTGTAGGGGAAACAAGTAAAATGCTAGAAAAATCAAAAAGCAAAGAGAACTTTCTTCATCGTCTCAGAAAACACTGTTCTCAGTGTGCCGTTTATCTGTCTTTTGGGGTACCCCCCTGCAATTTCTAAGAAGTAGCTCTAAAATAAGAAACAGAACAGAATGTATTTGAACCATGGGTGTGCCTGCAACAGGAAACTGCATTTCAATACAAATTTTGCAAAGGCACCTTTAGTGACAGCAAACAATTCACTAACTTCAAAATTTTTCTGAAACTCTGTGACAGGAATAGCAGCTTCTGTAAACTGCAAACATAATGACACGTTATCTCCAATTAATTACAATCACTAGCATCTCTGCTATTTGTAATTCTGAATAGATCAGTTTCTATGGAACTAGTAAGCGAATGAAAGAACTTTAACTCATGAGCATGTTTATTACGCATTTGATTCTTTATAATGTTGTATCAGGATGAGAGAAAATAAGAACTATTAAGGAGCGGAACCTTGAGTTGTTATACAAGTCCTATTTAATATCTTTATTGATGATTTGGATGAGGGAATCGAGTGTACCATTAGCAAATTTCTAGATGACACCAAGACGGGAGGCAGTGTCAATCTGCTGGAGGGTAGGAGGGCTCTGCAGAGGGACCTGGATACGCTGAATAAGTGGGCTGAGTCCAACAGGATGAGGTTCAACAAGACCAAGTGCTTGGTCCTGCACTTTGGCCACAACAACCCCCTGCAGCGCTACAGGCTGAGGACAGAGTGGCTGGAGAGCAGCCAGGCAGAAAGGGACTTGGGAGTTTGGATTGACAGGAGGCTGAACATGAGCCAGCAGTGTGCCCAGGTGGCCAAGAAGGCCAATGGCATCCCGGGCTGTATCAAGAACAGTGTGGCCAGCAGGACCAGGGAAGTGATCCTTCCCCTGTACTCAGTGCTGGTTAGGCCACACTTGGAGTACTGTGTCCAGTTCTGGGCCCCTCAGTTCAGGAAGGATATTGAGGTGCTGGAGCAGGTCCAGAGAAGGTCAACGAGAATGATGAAGGGACTGGAGCACAAGTCCTGTGAGGAGCAGCTGAGGGAGCTGGGGCTGTTTAGCCTGGAGAGGAAGAGGCTCAGGGGAGACCTCATCACTCTCTACAACTATCTGAAAGGAAGTTGTAGCCAGTGGGGGTTGGTCTGTTCTCCCAGGCAACTAGCAGTAGGACAAGACAACAGAGTCTTAAGCTGTGCCAGGGGAGGTTTAGGCCAGACATTTGGAAGAAGTTCTACACAGAAAGAGTGACTGGGCATTGGAATGGACTCCTCAGGAGGGTGGTGGCAGATGGAAGTGTTTAAGAAAAGACTGGACGTGGCACTTAGTACCATGGTCTAGTTGACAAGGTGGTGTTCGGTCATAGGTTGGACTCGATGATCTCCGAGGTCTTTTCCAACCTAACTGATTCTGTGATTCTGTGATTCTGTGACTGTTTTCTGTGATTTTCACCTTACAGTCACAAGGACTCTATGGAGAGGAGGATGATTTTCTCATCACTCCTGCTAAGGGAGATGGGTGCACACTGTGCTCTTCTAGAGGGTTTTTTTCCACTCTAAGTGCTCTTATTATCAATCTAAAGGGAATTCTACCTTTAGTAGATACCTCTGACCAGTCATCATTATCTTCTGAAGTTCGTGGCTCAGTGACAAAGCCTCTTATTTGAAGAAGGAATTTTTTCTCTCATCAGGTTGTTTTCCCACCTTTGCCCTCTTAACATTTCCTTTGTTCATCAGCCTGTCTTTTCAAGAGAGATGTATGAAGTTAAAAATATACAGCACTGGACACCCTGACTTTCTGCAACCTGCCAGCCACTTTTGTGCACAAACTCCATGCCCCAGCATTAGCAGCAGAGTGGAATCTATGGGGCGCTGCATGAGAGGGTAGGGGGTTTCTCCCACCCAATAGGTTGTGTAAATGTGTGTTTACTGCACAGGCGACAAAGTCTTTGACAGCTCAGGGATGATCAAAAGCCTGGAAGATATCCCTGTTAAAGCAGATGGAAAATGGTGGGTAAATAAAGCAAATGCATGCTTACCATTTAGCAACAGCTTTTCTCTTTTCATGATTCCAGTTTTTGTAATCTTCCTGTCAAAAGTTGTTTATTTCATGCACAGGCACTGCTGTACAAAGCCCTGCTAATCTGCCCTTGCTGCCTCCTCCTGTGCTTCAAATATAACAAAAGGTGATTTTCTTTCCTTTTTTGAGTAATTGATTTACATGAACGATGTGTACTTTTCATTTAAACCCTTCTTTATACAAGACTGAAATACCATATCTGAGATTCAAGCATTAGGTATTTATTAGGTACAAAGTCCTGTCAAACCTAGCACTTGAAACAAAAAAATTCTCCTTTCTGTAACATCTCTCTGTTCCCCAAACTACTGTATTATTTGCTGTATTGAGTTTCTGACCATAAGAGACTGTTCTTGTTGATAAACACAGAATAAATTTCCAACTCTATCAACATCCAGCACTTCTGATTGCCTTAAAGCTTCCATTTTGCTGTAATTTCATTAAACATAAAACCATGCAGCAAGGTGAAACAGATTTGGAAATACAATGTTCATGCTTTCAGGCTGGGTATGTCATCCAGAGCTTAAGGTGTTACATCTACCCTTTCAGAACTTCAGGTAGAAATAATAGTTACTCGGACAGGATTGTCTCTCTCATGCACCCCGTCACTCTTTCACAGTGCTCTGAAACTGGCTTTTTCCAGTTTTTTCTTCAAAAAGAGTTGCTACCATGCCCGGTCATGATAAGATGTTGGACACTTCTGAAACAAAATCAGTTTGCTTGGACTGACATTCTGAAAATTCAAAGCCATGAAAAGGCTTCACAGCTCAGAGTGATCCAGTGGTTAGAAAAAACAGAAGTGCAGAATGCAGCCTAATACTTTTCTGTGCCAGCCCTGGTTCGATCCTGTTCTACCCTAAAACCACCTTCAGACTCAAACCCAGTACAACTCAGTACAACTCCAGATCTGCAGTGCAGATGGCCCTGAAACACACATGCACTCACCAGCCAAAGAGCAGAGTAAGTCTGAATTTTGACCAAGCAAATGTATTTCTCTAATTATTTTTTTTTTCATTTCTTTTAGATCCTGACCCCCTCCTTAGGATAAATCAGATTTAAAACAGTGTTATAACTAAGAATTCAGACTCATGGCTATTAAATTTCATAACTTTTTCATTTGCACATCTGTGCATAAGTAAGTACCACTCACTCCTCCTCCCAACAACTTACTGTTGTATTCAATGACAAAATACATAACCTTGAAAAGCCTTACCAACCTTGCATTTCAAAGGCATTTCATAATTGTTTACCTCTTGGCCTGAACAGTAGTACTGTATGTACAAGGCCCTCCCTGAACTTGTGTAATTCAAAACTGTTTAGAAACTTTTCCTCAACTAATTTCTTCAGGGGGAAAAAAGCAAACAATAATTATAACATATTCAAACAAAGGATTTTTGTTGGGCCTTTTTGTTAAAAATAAAAAATTCCTTTTTCTTTTACCCCAGAAAAGCAGTTTTCATTCCTACTTATTTCAAAGGAATGTCTGCAATTTTGTGGTATTATGCAAACCCCAATTAGCAGTCCACAAGGTGTTTTGAGAAACAGTGCCTAATGTGTTACAGACACATTTAGTGGCCAACTTCCAACAGCTTGAAAAAACGCGTTTTTGAAAGAAAGCTTGGGAATTAAGTCACCTCAATTTTACTGGGAAATGTTGATAGAAATAATTCTTCCAACAGCTAATAAAACTTTTTTTTTATTAGTTGTTGTTTTATGTTCTGTTACAGGAACAGAGCAGGATATTTGTGGCAGCTGAGCAATTTGGTTTCCTTCAGTCTTTCCTTAAAATCCTGTACTACAACTACTCACTGCTGAGCAAAGTGGTTAGTCTTACAAACTGTAGTCATTATTTGAGAGCAGTTCCAAAGACATCCTCTGATTACATTTGTTTATTAGATTTTTCTTTTCAGTTTTCTGGAATCTACTAACTGTACGGTTTTTTTTCACCAACAGTGCCCAGCATAAAATGACACAGGTATCTAGGTTGCCCCATAGGGTAACCTTCTAGACTGGGTTTTACAACAGCAGGAACAGTAAAGGATGGGGAACAGTGTTTATTTTGGGGGTAATCCTGAGCTGTCATTGAGCAGAATGCCCGGATGCAGCTTACCTGCACATCAGAAACAGGACTTCACAGATTTAAAATACCTAAAGCAACACTGACACACACAAGTGGCAGTGAAGTTGCTGCTCATTCACAGGGCTGAGGTTTTATTCCTCCCTTCATCACCAGAACTGTGGAAAGATTTTATGAATGCCAAAGTTGGAAGGAAGGTAAGGACATTATATGTATTTGCACTTCAAATGCCCATGACTATATTATGCCATTTATTTTACACTCTTTAACTTCTCTTCCCTGCAGAGGAAAAACTCTCATCCTGTTGTTAGTAATCCTTTACAAGTGATCGCACACTAGCCAACTCCAAAAAGCACGTTTTATTGCTCAATTAGTTCTTTATTTCTATCATGCCTAGGAACAGAAGCAAGATCTTGAAAATTTTAAAACTTTTTTTTTTTTTTTTTTTTGGCTCATGTTCTACACAAACTGTTTATAAAACTCTCATCCTTTCTCACTGACACATAAAAGTTCCTGGTCTCCTTTTTCCAGTTTCTAATCATGCCTCAGCTCCTCATGAAACTCAAAGAGGCCCTGGCAGGCTTAGCTCCTCTCTCTCATTCTTTGCTAGCACAAAGTGGGGCAGAGTGGGCCATACTGGACAAATAGACAGAAGGGGGAAGGCTTTATTAAAGCTACACTTGAAAGATTTTAGTTATCATCAGGATAAACACAAATAAAAGAAAAACTGTGATAATTTTTTTCTGAAGGCATAGAATAATGTGCATATCTACAAACATCATAAATTACAGATCAGCAGTCTATACATAGTGAAAATAGATATTCCATGGTTGAATTAGACATACTTACAAACTTCTGGGGATGAGTACCATTTAATTCCTTCAATAGCACATCAGAACTGATTTGTGTGTTAGTTTTCCCAAGAAGTCAGCTTTGCTGATCAACTGCCATTTTATTTTTCCTTGTTTTAAAATTTGCAAAAGGAATACTTGTATTTAAAAAAATACAAGCCATAAATCAGTAAATTAAAAGTTCTAGAGGAAGAATCAGAGCTGCAGCTGAGTGAACTTTTTACCCTTGGCTTTACTTTACACTTTACTGGGCCTCAAGCAAGCAAAATGGGGTCAGAGAGCAAAAAAAATTTCCTTCTGGTTCAATCTGGGAAATTGGGAAGGGCTGAGTCAGTTACAAAATATGGGGCGCAATCTGTTCTGTTACAGCAGCCATATTGGTAGATGCTCTTGCTAACAGCCATCGTTTTCAACAGCATTAAGTCTTCCCAGCAGTCACCAACCTTCAAGCATCAAGAAGGTTAAAAGTGATGGTACTCAAAGTGTATATTGGTTTATGAAGTAACTGCCACGCCGCTGAAGGCATCATGCCTCTAGCTCTCTTATGTCACAGGAACATGGAAACACCGCTCGCCTCCCTCAACGTAAAATACGTTAAATATGTTAAACAACCTGACTAATGAACTTGTGGGCAGGAACTTCCAACATACCACCGTGGTTTCCAAAGTTATCATCCATCTGTACCCACATGCTGTGGGTCGGCTTTAAAGGTGAACTGACGAGGAGACTATGATACAAACTCTGTTTTCGCCTCACTAGCAGGCGTAATAATCTCTGTGACGGAGGTCAGCATTGATGGCAAAGTAAATCCAGAATGAGCAGGGTTTGGCCCTCATCTTACCTGTTAATTAACATGAAAGCTCCCTAAGTCCATCCAGTTTCAAAGCTAGAAACTCAAAAACAAAATTATAAGCTTTTTCCTGTTGAATTACAGCAGTAAGAAAAACTGCCACTCAGCCTAAATAAAGTGCATTTAGGGCTTGGGCTCTATTTCAAGTTCTTATTAGATCCTGGAAATGTGCCACGGCAGCTCAAAGTCTCTCCTGCCTGAAGTTGCTTAACTCTGCTGTACAAAGAGGGTCTGCAACGGCATAGAAAGAAGAGCATTCCTTTTGATTCCCCATTTGTGGCCCTGTTTATCTCTGTATAACTATACTCTCGATGTGCTGAGCAGCCCAGGCCAGAGACACAGGTCTGCTTTCAATCTCCACACCATCCTGCAGCCCAGGAAACACAACCCGATTGCCACACAGCAAGAAGGTATCACCAGACCACCACTGAGCCTATGCACAGATCACCTGTGACAGGTCAACCTAGCAGCTTCTGACTGCCCCATGTATAATTCATGCTTCCTTAAAGTGGTTTCTGTGTGTATTTTGACTGCTGACACTCCAACCTCATTTCTGATCTGTTGCACACTGGAATCTAAGAGCTCTAAATGCTAGCTGACTTCCCCCTGGAGGTGTTAAGTTACACACAGAGCCTTTGTTCTCCACACCTCCCCCTGCCCTGAAAAAGCCTAGCACCTTTCCTGTAAATTAGTTCATGCCTTCAGTAGCTAAAAAGGAAATAGAAGAAAGTCAGTTCCTTCCTCCACCCTGCATCTTATAACAGACTCATACAGAAAACCCATCATAGTGATCACCCATCCTCCTCCCACCTCTGCTTTTCAAGCAGTAGAGACAGCTTTTTGAAAGCCATCTCCTTTGGTAACAGTTTGTGGATTGCATTTTCAGAGTCTCTGACTGATGGTTTAGGAAAATGACAATCTGTGGCTCTGCCATCTGGACTTACTACCTGTCTCAGCTGGTCAAGCGTTCAGGGGTGGCTTTCCACTCAAAGCAAGCAGGAAGATACACCACTCGAGGCAATGGGAGCTGGTAGGCAGCTCCTTTTCTTTTTTTCATTATTTCCCTCATGTTTCTTAATTTGTACAAACATCTTGTAAACAGACAGAGCAAAGTAAAATATTTCCCCAGATCTCCCCTGTTCCGCTGTAACATCTGTTTGCGGATTTTACATTTGATAACAAAGAGAGAGAAGTAACAGAGAAAATAGTTTCAATTGTTCCATCTCCTCCTCCTCTCCAAATAATAAGTACTCCTGTCCCCAAAGGGGACTGAAAGCCACATATTTTGTGAGTTGTTGCCTCGTCACCGGCCACCTTCCACCAACACCCATATCAAGCCTTAAAGAATGCATTTTCTTATTCCATCTTTTTATAAGGGAATGAAGAGATAGAACAAGGGGAGATGGCTTCAGACTGAAGGATCAGATATAAGAAAGAATTCTTAACTGTGAGGGCAGTGAGGCACTGGAACAGGTTGTCCAGACAAGTTGTGGTTGCCCCATCCCTAGAAGTGTTCAAAGCCAGATTGGATAGGGCTTTGAGAAACCTGGTCTAGCGGAAGGTTTCTCAGCCCATGGCAGGGAGGTTGGAACTAGATGATCTCTGAGGTCCCTTCCAACCCAAACTATTCTATGATTTGTAATGTAATGTAGTACTACACCAATAATGCCTAAGAAGCTGTTCTTCATTTCAGTGCAGCTTATTTTTGCTCTATCCTTGTCCAATCTGGTTAAATTACTGGTTTCCCTCTTTAAAAAGATTTTAAAACAGTCATCCAATTGTTCTGATATCCCAAAGACTAGTTGCATTCCCCACCCAAGCCATCTGTCTGGCATTTGTATTTTTCCACGTTTTCCTTTTACTATCATGTTGCTTCATTTTATTTGATCTTTGCTCCTTCCAATTCTGCCTCTGATGGTTCTGTGTTACTTTTTCAGCAGCTTAACTGTAAGAGCAAGGTGAGAAACAGTTTTGCTGCTGTATGCCCTGCTTGTGCTCACTCACAGGAGATGGAGGAGTTTCTTTTGACAAAAAGATGTTTCTGGGAACTGGAACAGACTTTTTCTGCAATGATATTAAAGCCAAACAAGTTTGTACTGGCACCACGTTACCAGTTCACTTGGGAACAAGCCGTACAATTTTGGTGATCACGTTTGTGACACAGTACCCAACAAGGTTTTCATAGAAAATTAAGTTTTGGTATCTACTCTATCCTGCTGGACAAAGGTGAAAAAGAAGCTCCTCCAGGGCTGAGACACGTAATTTACATAGTTGCTGGTTGGCAGCATGCCTGCCTTTGCACGGTGACATTCGTCCCAATGGCTTCATCTACCCTAACTAAAATAAGGTATGGGGTGGTATCCAGGGAAAAACAGGAGTTCTATTGACTTGACTTAGGGAACAGATATTTATGAGACATCTCACAAGTCATTCATACAGTGACTGAGAAAGCTGTATTTGTATAGGACACTGTCTGCAGACACCAACAGGAAGCAGTCTTATCTACCATGTGCTATCCTTCAGAAGAGGAAAGAAAACTGCCTCTAAAAAAGGAGGAAGAGGGAATGAGAGGGACAGGGATGTCAATTTTCTGTTGAAAGAAGCATAAGTGAGAATCTACTGTGCAGAG
Organism: Pachyramphus minor; assembly: GCA_013397135.1. NCBI lineage: Eukaryota > Metazoa > Chordata > Aves > Passeriformes > Tyrannidae > Pachyramphus > Pachyramphus minor. Next base: position 181,818 of record VYXB01008214.1, on the reverse strand, counting down.
AGGTGGAGGCTGCAGGAGGGGAAGATTTCAGACTACCTGAAATAGAGAAGAGGCAAATAAGACTGCAGGTCTGGGATCCCGTTATGCTGAAGACAGAAGATAATTAATTTGTAGTGAGGTAGTAAACCTGATCCTAACAATTTGGAAAGATGCTCAAAGGCACAGTGGCTGAGGAATATGCCTGGACAGACTTTGCAGCATGAAAGGACAAGTGACTATTAAGAGAAATTGAAGAGTTGACAGTGATCGTGAAAAAGAAATCTTCTATTGAACTATTGCTCTCCTTTTCTAACACGGAGGAGAACTGGCCCTGGGAGACTGGATCTTCTAGTTGTCTTAGATTTTCTCACCCTCATCTCTCCATGAGATCTGAAGTCAGCAAGAAAACTGAAATCACTAAGTCTAAATGGGAGAGCAGGGGGAAAAAAATAATTAAGCAGATGACCAGAAAAACACAGATTCTCAATTATCCAAGCTTTAGTAGCTCTGCCTCTACTTCACAGTGTTGCTCTTAACTCATGCTGTTAGCAAGGTCACATGCAAAACATTTTTCTGTCTGTATGACAAGACAGCTAAGTATAGAGTACTCTCCCCTTCTAGTCATTTGATCCTATTCAAAACATGTAATCTCCCAGGTCTCCAGTCTGTGCAAAGCCAGACATCAGCACATTTTTGGCTACAGGGCACCTACAAAAAGATTAGTGACAGTCTTGTGAGGCTTGTGGTGCAGATTCTGTCAAGGGGCCAACATTTAAATAAGGTAGCTTGCATTTTCAGTATGAGAATTCAAGCTCACTATTAGCAAAGTTAGTTTAATGTTTAGTCTGTTTTGCCAGCTACTAAGTACATATTTAATGATGTGCATGGCTGGCAATGGGGGAAGGGAAGATTTGTTCTATTGCTATTCCACAGAGAAATTAAATAGCTTGCTGAGTCTGCCTTGTTAGGTGTTATAACTTTATTCTGAATTCCATCTTTTTAATGTAAATATTATTTAACAGCTACACACCTTCAACAGACGATCACATTTTACAGATTGCATCTTGTAGCTCAGAAAATCAGAACACTGTATTCTGTAGGTAGCTTAAGCATTTATTTAACACTAATCAGATAGCTTCTTAGACACCCAAAGTCAGACTTCTATCTTAATGAAACAGAACTTCAGACCTAATTATTAGTGAAGAACTGAGCACCCAGGTCCTACTGAAGATCTGTGAAATTCTGTCAAAGAACATACATTTCTCACAGGTAAGCCATGCCAACCGCTCAGTGAACACATCCCAGACTAGTTAAAATAGGAAAATCCTGTTCTTCTGACTCTCTTATTCTCTCCCCAGGCAAAATAGGGTCTTTACGCACTCTTCTGTCTTAAGCTACTTAGTACTATTTGCTGCACTTCGCCTTGGATGCAGCACGTTATCATCACGAGCCCCTTAAGTCCTACTACTCTTTTCACTTCTACCGTGGGCAAGTTAGCTACATTCAAGAAGAAATACAAGATATCATGCTGAAACCTCCTGATTACTCATTAAGCTGAACTAGTGTGGTCCTGTAACAGCTCCTGTATGCTCATGCCTGCAGCATGTCTTCAAGATGAGCCCCCATGCTGCTGTAACGTTGAGTTGCTATACTTGGTATCTTCATCCCTTTGGCTGAGATGCATGAACCTAGAAAAGCTGGTAATTCACAACTCACAGGATGCTCCTTAAAAAAAACCTCTGAGAGTCAATGCATGACTGCACCAACCCCATCTTATCTGTGTCACCATGCCTTTATCCACAGCTGCAATTATGGTTTTCAATGAGAGGGTAGGACTACTTGACAGAAAGAAGACAGGGAAAAAGCTGTGCTAGCACTGGCATACAGCAGTGATCGCTGCCTTCTTCTGACCGACAAGGAGGGAACTTGGGATTAAACTTAAGTGAGATGTGCTAGTGGACTGAACAGCACTAGAGAAATTCCTCTTCTCTCCCTCCAACTTCTACCCATTGAACATCTCCTCTAAGGGCTCTCTGTTCCTCACTGCTCAGAGTTCTGCAGAGCTCTGTTTGCTGACTCTAAGGATGTTCAAACTGACCTTGCTTGGAAGTGTATCCTGACAGTGTCTCACCTCAAAGCCTCGCTCCTCTGCCATTTTAGGGTGGTAGTTCTCATCTGTGCAGTAAATTCCTCTCTGCTTAGTCTTTTTTCCAGTAATCATGGAAAGCAACACACCTCTTTTACACACACAGAACTGAGTTCAAGAAAGGCCGAGTACTATCATCAGTTCTAATTTATTCAGTTAGCTTTAGTTCCCAAATGAGAGCATAAAATATAGGCTCACTAGTGTTTCCAGGAAGGAGAGAAAGCAAGTGTAATAGCTGTGCAATGTGTATGAAGTTCAGAGTCTCTTGTACACAGTTTTCTGTTTCTCACTGTCAGTGTGGCTGAATATAATCTGTATCGTTAAAACAATCTGAAAGCAGAGCATGCAGAATTCTCCCCCCCCCCAACTTCTTTAATGAGACAAACCTGCATGCAAACCCCAAACTGGATCAAATTGCTCTTTTTGGCACTTCACAGAGGCCCAGTATCTCATACCCCTTTATTATCCCAGTTCCATTTGGAATCAGAAATGCAATTGCTGAATTACTGTGAAGGCAGCTGTTCCTGCAGTATATCCACTCAGGCTGGAAGCAGGAAATAAGAAATCTTCCATGAAAGCCTGTAATTACGAGATTTCCAGCTTAAGTTTTGCACACATGAACTGTTTGGAAGATGTTTGGATAAGCGAAGTTTGGAACACACCGCAATTTGGACAAGCAACTGGGTGCTTCACTGAACGCGGTCTCCTGATAATCCAGATACGTGAAACGATAACCCCCTGAATACTAACTGCTGCTAACCTTAACTAACGGAAAGCTTGCTCAGGGAACCACTTCTTATTAGACAAGGAAGAACTTAGTTAACAGCTATTAAAAACAGGCTAGTGAGCTGTGCGCTTAAGGTGTTTTCTGCACCTGTCAAAAATTTGATGTGTTAAGAAAGTTTTGTGCCTGCATTTTCCAATTATTCTTTATGATTTTTAATTGAATATTCACTGGTTTTTGACTATTTTGAAACATAGCTCCAGCAAACTTAAAACTAATTCCTTCTACTTCATGAATCTGTTTTACAATTTACCTTTCAAAAGCAAGTGTTCCAACACTACTGTGCAGTACTTAGTTTAGAGTTATTCTTCTGGCTGATCTGTAATTCCAGCAGCTGAAAACAAAACATTCAATCTCAAGGCAGTGCTTAAGCAGCAGGAATGAAGCAATGCCTGCCACAGCACAGTGAGTTCTGAAAACCCTCCAGGATAACACTTCATTTCCAACTGCACCTGCACAGAGCATCTTTTAAGTAGGCCTTTGAGGTAACACTTTGTCCTTACCTTAGGTCAGGGATAGCAGGAGAACACTGAGATAGCAATATTTGAAGGACATTACCTCCACACAAACCAGCACTGACTAGAGATTAAAGGATTTCATAGTCTCCCAAAGGAAATTGAGTTTTACAAACTTCCCCTTCAGAAGGGATCACAGCTGGAGAAGTTTACAGCAATTTCTCCAGATGGTCTCCTGTGTATAAAGAGACACTTAAAAGTACACCTTCCACAGGATTTTAACTAGAAGTACTACTGAACATCCTGGTTTAGAACAAAGCCCATATATGTCCATGGAAAGACTGCCCCTAGCTTAAGTGCAATTTGAACCAGATCCTCAGTTCCTTGCACTGGGGAACACTCCCACAGGGTAGCACTCCCAATGATTGCCATTCACTTTTGCCAACTGATTTAAAAAATCTTATTTTCTGAGAAAAATTTGTAGGATACCTGAATTTCAGAGTATTCTGTTCAAAGAGCAATGGAAGGGTTTTGCTCCTCTACTGCTACTGTAATAAGAGGAAGACCTGACAGCAGTACTCTCAATGCTGAGCCTGCCAAACCCTTGTTGTGTTGGACCTTCTTCTTTGTACACACCTCAGACCACACTACATTCATCTTTGCAGTACCAGGAACTTTCACATGACTATGTCTCTTCCCAGCAGGTAACAGGTTAAAACAAGGAACTCCTATGATCTTGTGGTGATTGAGGAGGGGAAGGGGAAAACCATAAGCTGGCTGCCCACAGAAGAGCCAAAAGAATGCTTTATCCAGTAAGAAGGATTTATTCCTTCTGCCATATAGTTTGTTCACTTGTAGCCACAACAGTGACAGAAGAAATTTTATGTTGCAAGATGAGGAATAAAATGAAGAGCTGAGACATCTTGCATTTGAAAGTCTATACCACAAACCATTAGAGTACTTAATGCAATGTAATTTATCCCAGAATTTAGCAGGTTAAATGCTCTTTTTGAACAAGGCTAGGAGGACTTGTAAAAAGTTTGTAGCAAATGTCAAAACATGTTTTAAGTGTCAAGAGTGTTTCACTTTTAGTCCAGACCAAAGGCAGACAGGAGGACTAGCATGTTTGACAGCATTATGGCCAGAACCAGGTATATAACTGCTGTGAAGAAACGGCCTGAGGTCAGCTGACTTTTTTCAAAGAAGCTGATACCAGTGAGTTCCTGCAGTATGACTCCAATTCTGACAAGTTTGCCCATTCATAAAGATGCCCCTTGGAAATGTGACAGCGGTTTGGCAGCCTGTGAGCTGTCATAAGCAACATGGTTTAGCATATTCTGAAAGTAGAGCTCTGGGGAGGGGGTCTGAATAGATTCTCACATCATAGTGGAGAAAATGGTGACATAAGCACCCTTTTTCTTTTGTTGCCTGGATGGAAAGCCAAACTCACACTTCATAAAGCACAACTACAGAAAGCTGCCTGGGATGCATGTCTCCAAGCAGTTTTAAGCATGAAAGAACACAAAATACATCTGCTGTGAAGAAGGGCCGAAATAGCAAATACGTTGCATAGAATGCGTTATTCCTACTTTAGAAGCATTGGAAGTTAGATGCACTACCACGCCTCCCACTGAGCATTTTAAATGTTTCTCTTACAACATTTAAGCAATACAGAAAATCATCACCACTAATGATGGCTAATACCACTACTGATTTCTATTGGTAGCTGCTTATCAGTTTAATTCTTCACAGAGCATAGAGAATTTAAGAGACGATTTACGAAAGTAAAATAAAGGCATCGGCTTTAACCCTAATGAAGCAAACAATCATATAAAAAATCAAAAACCCATTAAAAAACACAACCAAAGAACGCCATTTATATCATAGTGTAGTAGCTTTTCCTTTAGAAACACTATTTTTATATATAAAGCCACATTTTTGGCTCCTGATATCTAGAACAACTTCACTGAAAACAACAGATCTGTCCACCATTTCACAGCTCACCAGAATTTGCTCTATTTGTGTCTACAGTCTTCAGCGGAGTTGACACACCACCTCTGTCACTTTTCTAGCACAGCAGCAGCATTCCCTTCTTCATGCTGGCCGACACCCAACCTGGGCAATTATATTTTATCTCCTCACTTTATCCTGCAGTCTTAACTCTATAATATTGTAATCTTTTTCTCTCTTTTGTGGCTGTACATAGCTGAACAGCTGCCCAAATTGTTTCTCCAAGTATTTCTGCAAATAAATTCTGTTTTCCAACATTCACAATAGTGCAAACAAAAAACACGCCAGCCAGGCTGAACTGAAAGACCATTCAGAAATCAGTGAGATTTTCAGATTATTTCTTCTTTACTTTTTTATCCCTGGTCTATCTCTTATTTTGGTGGGCATGGCAGTGCTAGGTTAATGGTTAGACTTGGCCATCTTAAAGGTCACTTCCAACTTAAGCAATATCCCAAAATCCTAGCAAATCCACAACAGAAAACTTACATAGGAATGAAGTAGAAGAGAGTGGTTAAGCACAGTGGCTACTTAGAACTGATTGAAAATTTTGGCTCACAAAATAAACAGACTTTTAGTCGACAAACACACTCACATCAGCTCATTTTGACATGTTCAAACACAAAGATTTCTACTAGCAGTTCAACTTCTCATTCTACACTGCATTTTAAAAATACTTCAAAATGCAGAAGTAGGTGCTAAACAAGGGTCTTAATTTGAACAGTGACCATGATCTAATGTCTCAAAATTATTTTTTTTTAATCTTTGAAGCCAATTCTCTAATTATTAGTGTCTTTTGGAAAAAATAACCCCAATTCACATGTATTACTAACTTATGTTCAGCCAGCATACTGAAGAGTTATGTTGGAACAGCACTATCTGCAGATGTACTCTGAATTCTATCTCTTGGTCTATTTTATACATACTGTAGAAGTGGTACTGGACACTGTCTCATTTCGCTGTTCTTAATGAGATCATCACACACAGTCCCACTGATTCAACCACTGATTCATAAGAATATAGAAGAGCAAACTTCTTCTTTTCAGGGGCTGGTGTTCCAACACAACAGTCAGAGAGCAGTCAAAGTTGCCACAGGTAGCCTTGATCCTATCAAATTCACTTTCCTTGTCCCTAGTAACTGTAACGGATTTAACAGGTCTCAACAAAAACTGGGGGGGGGAGGAAATATATAGCAAGCTGCCCTCCTGCCTGCTGTGCATCTCTCAGCAGGGCATAAACAAAGCTGAAAGCTGATTTCAATCTAAGGAATAACATAAGAGACTGGTCAGATGCTAGGATAATGCCATTTGATAGCTCCCATGTTTTATTCACTGCTTGGATTTACATCTGTGGCATCTACATGCTCAACATCTATTACACAAAATGATGACCTTTTTGAGCTGTTAGCCAAACCCCCATTTGGTTCTCACTAATTCACAGATTCAGAGTTTAAGCATTTTATGATTATTAGTTGTTACAGTGGAACTACAAACACATGCAGGAGTTTCAAGATGTCACAACTAAACACAATTCAGCAAGTACATACATGAACAGGTTACCCAGAGAGGCTGTGAATGCCCCATCTCTGGAAGTGTTCAAGGCTAGGTTGGATGGGAATTTGAGCAATCTGGTTTAGTGGAAGGTCCCTGTCCTTGTCCATGGAAGGGAGGATGGAACTAGATTATCTTTAAAGGTTCCTTCTGACTCAAATAATTTTGGGTCGGATTCTAGAAGCAATGACAGGAAGAGGAAGCATGAAGTTTATTTTAACATGCACAGCAAAGCTATTGCACAACATGATAAAAGTTGTTATATACAAAAAGAACAATTAAGTAGAAGGCATGTTTCCTTGGACACTATGAAGAACTGAGTCTTTGGGAGGTCTCGTGTGTAACATTAGGGAAGACCTTCATGTGACCACTGAAGACGCACACATGATTTGACTCTGACCTCTCTAACGGGTGTATCACAAGGATTGCTCAGCACACAGCTGTAAAGTTTGAAAGAGCAACATCAGTTTGGACAATGGCAAGATATTTGAATGGATTACTGGATTGGAAAGGAGACTGTTTATTGAAGAGAAGAAGCAAACAGACACACCAACAACTGATAAAAATTTTCCCAGAAGCAAACTGTAATAGGAGTGATGTGTGCTACTGGTTTGTTTTTCCTACTCATGGCAAAGGGACTCATCAGTTAACAAGTGATGCATGCATGAATCAGAACCTACATTTCTGAGAAAATATGTACAGACAGAAAGAGATAAGTGGAAAAAACCATTCAGAGTTATTTCAAAAAACCCAGTGTTCTCAACAGACCTTGATAATTCTAAGTAGCACTGTACCTTCTCTGAAAGTCTTGCGTGTCTGCACATGTGCGAGACTCAATACACAAAGTCTCTCTGGAGTTTTCTGGGATGATCACTGTAAGTTTAAGGGGTTGCTAATGCTCATAAGGAAGACTCTTGGAAGCAAACCTGTACCCATTCCCTGATCAGGTTTGTTTAATCTGCAAAGCTACTGCTGAACTCTAGGAAAGGGTGATAAAAAAGTTAGGGCCATAAACAGAACACAGTTCCCTGCTAGAGATCAACATAGTTTCAGATAAGAATCAAGACATGCTGTTATTTTATTCAAGTCAAAAGCACTGGCAAATAATCTATTTGAAACATTGTAAGGACTGACATGGAATTATACCAATTTCCCACCAAAACGGCATCTGGCACAGCCAGAGAAAGGCTTCACCAAACCCCAGTTTTGCGCTGATTTGGTCAGGGATTGAAATGGGGGGGAAAAAAAAGAGTTACCAAGCAACAGCAGACCAGGAACAGGATAAAGGTCTGTAGTTTTAAATGATACTAACTTTAAAAAGCAGTGCAACAAGAAGGCTCAATATGTGAATTTTACTGCTTTGGAAATGAAAGTAAATCATCATCATCCCAAACAGGCAGTCTCTATGAGATCAGAGTTCTTCAGTCATCCCAGCCATATGGTGCACGATGTTCTGCAAACACTTTTTTTGCAGAGAGATTAAGTAGCTTATTCTCAGTACTGAACAAGATGAAAGATATAGCTCTTACATTTGAGAACCCAGGATATACACAAAGCTTTGCTCTCTAGCAGCTCTACTCCTACCTCAGGAAAGAGGAATGTAGTATAAATTACAGCTATGTGGGTCCCCAACACACTGCCATCCACAGAACTCTCACCATGTGCAGATATAGCCTCCTTCCTCCCCTCCTCACTACCTATGGTTAAGAGGGTTGTAACTTTCTTGAAAGCCAGCTCAAAGCCCAGTCCAATCACTCAGCCAAGGAAAGGTATTTGCTTAGCTAAATCTCTATTTTCATGATCAAGCAAGACAGAAATCCTGACAGTTTCCTTCCAGAATTCATATCCATTTCCTCTTCTACTGTAAGCAAAGTAGTTTTATGAGGATGTGATAACAGGACATGAGTTATCACATGAACACTTACAAATTCAAATGAAAAAGCCCTTGATGGGGAAGGTGCTGTGAACTCTACTACTGAACAATCAACATTTATTTGCCTAGCTAGCAGTAACTCAAGCAGAAGTTATTTGCTTTAACTTCACCTGAAGAAAATCTGATTCCCAACTACGTACCACCTTTTTCATAACATGTAAATGATATAGTTTTGTTCATTTTTTTAAAGAGTCAAACATGTACAAAACACCATACAAACACAAAGCTGAGTACCTCAAACTACTGAGTCTTCCAAATGATTATCTTCTCTTCCCATTTCTGCATTCTTTGACTCTGCACTTAATAAAGTATACTAGATTTCAGCACTTACTGGTTTTCCCACATACTCCAATGTACTTAAAGTGACTAAAATGAAACCACAAGAGGGAAAACTACTAGGATGACTGTTGCTGAGGAGGAAAAACCAGCAACCCAGGTCTGGTTCACAAACTGTCTGATGATTCGTATTTAAAGTGTTGAGAGTTAAGAGTCATCTTCTACTCTGATTTGTACTGCTGCCAGTCAGATGAGCTTATGAAATAGGATCTGGCATCATGAAGAGGACTGTCCCTCCACAGGATACAATTAATGGCCACTTGAGTAAATGCAAGTTACTCACATCCTGCTAGTGGACTAATCTGTCTCTGTACATTCATGCTCATTTTTAGTTGCCTCCAGGAATCTGAAGGTGAATCTCATTTGTTACCTAATGAAAGTAATTTCACCAGATAAAACACAAGCATACTGAAAAACCACTATTACTCATACATAAGGTGTAACCAATGCAGCATTTCTTAGGTTGTTTGATTAGGGTCCATCTCTGAACACTCGGCATTGACCACACAAACCTCAATCTCCCTGTCTGGCTATGGTACATTCCCAGATGATTTGTTCCAAGTCTTAAAGAGCAATTCGACCTTCTCTTTCATTTGCCATAATAGTCTTACTTATTATTCTTTTAAGCTGAAGTGATTCCCAAAGGATGGGGTGGCCAATCTTCCTCAGAGCCCAAGGACTATCTTCCCTTTTTTCAAAACAGAAGGGAACCAAGCATTTTTTTTGTTAAACTGCAAACATCTGAAATAATGGACATATAATGGCCAACCAGCCAACCTTAGTGGGCATTCAAAAGTGATACACTGATACTTATTTAATATTCAAGTTTATTTATACAATTACATAGAGAATACATTTAGACATACAGACATAGGCACTGTGAATGCCTACACTGAGGTTATTTTAATTAAGAAATAAAATTATTCTGATACAAGATACTGTCAATTATAGATCTCGATAAAGGGCACACCAAAGGAAGGTGAAGACATAATTTTTGAAGACGGAATGCATTGCACGAATTTAGTGACCAAGTTGCAGAGACAAGATAATGCAGAGTTCTGAAGGAATGAGCCACACAGTTTCACTAAGTCTATTAAATCACAGTAATACAATTAAAGGAGAATAAAAAATTATCAGCTGATACTACAGCCTTACGACCCTGTATTCAAGAGAAGGCAAGAGGTTTTGAAGGAGGCAAGAGCTTGCCTTCAACATAAGGCAAGAGGTTTTGAACGATAAGCAATACGGAGGGTGGGTCAAGATGCAAAATTAGATCAGAAGTACCACAGTAACCTGACAACTCGTCTCTACCTAATGAAAATGCAATTAAGTCTAACCTGGACTTCAATAAATCATGTGATGTGGTGCCATATGTTGGTGAGTTAGGAAAATACTGACATGCAAGATTTAATAGGAAAGCACGTGCTCTTTAGCTAGTAATACACCACGTTTAAAGAGAAAGTAGTGGGATGGGGCAGCGTTACTCCGAGAATTGGTCTCAAGTTTTTAATACTGGTGGCCAACAACACACAAGTCGTAAGCGAGTCGCTCCGCTTTGCACAAGGGAAGCGCGGGCAGAGCATGCGAAATGAGCCCAGAGCACGCAAAGATTGGTGTGTGTTCGGCGGTGTGAGAGGACAGGCCATGCGCTCGGAAAGCCACGACGAAAGCAACCGGGGAAGCTCCAGCAGCGGCCGCGCTGCCCGGCGGCTCTGGGGCTCCGCTCCCCCGTCACCGTGACCGCGGGGCCGCCGCGGAGCTCCATGCGGGCCGGGGTGAGGCTCCCCCGCGCCGACAGCCAGCCTAGCGGCTGGCCGAGGTCAGCCTAAAAACCACGGAGCCACTTGCTCTAGTTTTTAGCCGAGCTTTTATCACCCTGCGTATAAAACCACGCAACAGATTGACCGGGAGAACGCCATCGGCAAATGGACCCGGTTTCAGATCCGGCACAAACTCCGGTATGCCTGTCCCCGCGGGGGGGGAGGGAGCTGCCAACAGCACATTTTCCAGCCCGGCCGCCGGTCGGACGGGCAGCGCTCCGTGCCTTTCCAGCCCCGGGCCCCGGCGGCTCTGCCTTGCGACGGGACGGCAGGGGCCGGCTCCGGCCGCGGCCCCCAGCCGCGAGTGCACCCCCCGCTCCTCCGAGCAGCAGGGCGGGGGACACCTACCTGCCGAACCGCCCAGGGCATCCTCGCTCTCCAGAACCCCTCTGTGCTTCGCCCCGCGAAGCTCTCCCTTGGATTTCCAAACGAGCTTTACCATCTTGATCATCTCGGGCAAATCCCAGGCCAGGGTTCCCTGCTGATAACCGGGCAGGCTGCCCATGGGAAAGGGCATCGGCTCTTCCCCCGTCCTCCTCCGCCTGCCCGGCTCTGCCGTGGGGAAGAAGCGCTCCAGCACCGGCATCCTGGCCCGC